>JBAKBP010027528.1:0-29973 GCA_037953745.1 Lithodes maja | reverse complement strand
GTGAGTGCTGAAACTCCTTTAGGACCTCAAGGGAAGGGTATGCATTTAAATAGAGAGAAGAATGAAATGAGAGTAATGTCGTCAGAGAGAAAGAGTGCAACCGTGAGAAATTGGGAGAGAGGGCAAGGGATGTTAGAATCTCAAAGGTTCTAGGCAACCTGATCATGGAACACACAGCGAGCCTCCATGCAATGTGCAGTACGACAACATGGGCAGCCAGGCAGCATATGCAGGCGGCAATGTACTACCAACCCTGTCGCACCCAGCTATAAGCGCAGGGCTGCCAACCGGTCCATACGTCTGGCAACCATTGCTACCCTCTCGCTCTGAAGTCTAACTCACTCTCTCTCTCTGAATTCCTATTATCTCATCTATCAACTTCTCTATTGATACTACATATTAAATGGAAGGTCTCGACATGGCTTAAAACAAAACCCACCACTGGTTAGCAAATGACGAGACCTTTGCAGAGATACAAAGAACATAGTTATACGTTGTCACACTCAATATAAGCAGCCAACACGGCACCGCACCGGCACACGGCACCGCACCGGCACACGGCACCGCACCGGCACACGGCACCGCACCGGCACACGGCACAGTGGAGTACCAAGGAGTACAATCAGGTTGCGTTGCCACGCACTGGGCGTCACAGCCCCCCCAAGATTTTAGATAATCGACCTTAGAAGCATTATCAAAATCTGACAGGCAACCAACCGACCTGCTACCCTTAGCTGCCACTAATTGCAAAAGGTGCACAACAACTGAAGTGTGAATTATACATAAAACACAATATCGCATGCATCATGCTACAACAATAAAGACTTACAAAACTAAAACAAAATTTTCTCGTTTATTTTATTGTTTTATAATCTTTTTGGACGGCGTTATGATAGCCTAATTTTACTCCTGCTCAACCCACACACCGTGCACGACTATCCTGGATCATCAACCCTTGATAGACAATCTGCTATCACGTTCTCACTCCCGGCAATATGCTGAATGTTGAGATTATACTCTTGGAGCATTAGGGACCACCTGGTCAACCGCATATTCCGATTGTGAAACTGATTTAGGAATTTCAAGGGATGATGGTCCGTATAAATCGTCACTACCGGGCCGTAGGCTGGAACATAAACTTCGAAATGTTTGAGCGACAAAACGATAGCAAGAAGCTCCTTCTCTATAGTCGAGTAATTCCTTTGTGCCGAATTAAACTTGCGAGAAAAGAAGCTCACTGGGTGTTCCAAGCCCTCGGAATCAGTCTGCAGTAACACTGCCCCGGCACCCACACCGCTGGCATCAGTCGCCAGCTGAAAACTCCTGGAGAAGTCTGGGGCTCTCAAAATCGGATGTGTACACAGCAGGTGCTTGACTAGGTCGAAAGCCCTCTGACACTCCGCAGCCCAACAGAACTTCACTGACTTCGACAGTAGATCAGTTAACGGTGCTAAGACAGTAGAGTATCCCCGGATGAAGCGCCTATAATAGCCTATCATACCTAGGAACCGCATGACCCGGCGCTTAGTGGTGGGCCTGGGAAACATATTGATAGCCTGTATCTTGCTCAGGGGGGGGCACACCCGGCCTAACCCGACCACGAAGCCAAGATACTGCACAGTAGCCTTTACAAACTCGCACTTCCTCAGGCTCACCACCAGCCCAGCATCGTGCAACTTCCCAAACAGGGTCTCTAAGTGCCTTAGGTGATTTTCAAAATTGTCATCATACACTATCACGTCATCAAGGTAGACCGTGCAGTTAGGGATTTCGTCACAAATATCGTTCATCAGGTTCTGAAACGTGGCAGGTGCGTTCTTAAGCCCATAAGGCATTACGTTACATTGGTAGGTCTTGCCATCTACCACAAAACCACAAACTTGCTTAGCTCGGTCCGACAGGGGTACTTGCCAGTAGCCTTTTACAAGATCAATTTTAGTAAGGTACTTTGCATTCCCTATCTTGTCCACGCTGTCGTCAACTCGAGGCAAAGGGTAAGGGTTGGTAGTGGTCAAGCCATTTAGCCTACGAAAATCTATGCAGAACCGCACCTTGCCGTCAGGTTTTGGCTGCAACGTGACGGGTGATGTCCACTTCACATAACCTTCAGTGATCATCCCTCTCTCAACCATGTACTTTAACTCCTCCCGTAAAGCTGGCAACTTTACCGGGGGCACACGGTAGGGCACTGACTTGAAGGGCACATTATCACCGACGTCCACGTCGTGCGTTACCTGAGTAGTGAGACCTGGGTGTTCGGCGAAAACAGAGGGGTATGACCTGAACAGGCCTAGGACAGCAGCACCCTGGTGCTCAGGCAGGTGACTTACAGCTTGCCTAGCCTCTTGTTCAGTATTCCCCGCCCACTGTTCCGCGGAAATGACACAGTCCCAGCTATCCTCCTCAGCAGCATGACTGTCCCCACCTCCTTCTCCACCCTGGCCGCTGCAGGCCAACACAGGGACAGTGAGAGGCTCTGAGGGGCGTCTCACATACTCTTTCATGAGGTTAACATGACATAACTGATGTTTTTTTCTACGGTCAGGTGTTGCAACGAGATAATCAAGGTCGGACAGTTTCTTAGCCACCACATACGGCCCAATAAACTTGGCAGAAAGGGGGTGTCCAGGCAAAGGTAAAAGCAACATTACCTCCTGACCCACCGAAAACTCCCGAAGCTTCACCTTGGCGTCATACTGGTGCTTCATGACCGCCTGTGCATTAACCAAGTTATTACCTGCCGCTGCCATGCAACCTATAAGTCTCTCCCGGCTCTCAAGGATATATTTAAGTACAGACCCCGGCTTCTCTTCGCCCTCCCAGATCTCTTTCACCATACTTAAAGGTCCTCTCACATTATGGCCAAAGACTAGTTGATTTGGACTGAACCCCAGGCTCTCTCCTGGGACTTCACGTGCAGCGAACAGAACATACGGCAGACCCAAATCCCAATCAGTGTCATGTTCTGCACAGTAACAGCGTAGCATACTCTTCAGGGTCGAGTGCCACCGCTCCAAGACTCCCTGACTCTCGGGATGGTAGGCTGACGACACTACAGAACATATACCGTGCAACTGAAGGGTTTGCTTGAACAATTTGGATGTAAAATTGCTCCCCTGGTCTGACTGCACCTCACGTGGAAATCCATAACGGGAACAGAACAATAATAAGTTTTTAACAACTGCCTTTGCCGAGCCGTTTCTCATGGGGTATGCGTCCGGGTATCTCGTAGCCACATCCATGATTGTCAACAGGAATTTATTGCCACTACTAGTAGGCGGGAAAGGGCCAACCAAATCTACTACAACTTTGCTGAACGGAGGCCCGGTGACAGGTATGGGAAACAAAGGTGCCTTCGGGATTGTCTGGTTAGGCTTCCCCGTTGTCTGGCAGGTCGCACACCCAGCCACCCATGCACAGACATCAGCCTTGACCCCAGGCCACCAGAAAAACCTGCCCAATGCCGCCAATGTTTTTGTTACCCCCAAATGACCCGCCACCGGCACATCATGCGCCAGACACAATAAGGACTCTCTATACTTATTTGGAACAACCACCTGGTCTACTACCCTCGCACCGCCCTCCCACTTCGATTTGGGGTCTAGAAATCTGCGGTACAATATCCTGTTGAGCCTAAAGAAATCTCCCGGCTTCGCATCCCCATCTTCCTCCAACTCTATGGCACCATCGCTATAACGAGCTAGGCTAGCGTCTTGCAGCTGCTGCTCACTAATGTCCCTGGGCGTCAATGCATCAAGATGGTTTTGTAATAAGACATTACCCCGGCTAGTAGGCTCTACTGCCTTAGTGGCTCTCGCTATAGCTCTTGCCTCACGCGAAGTCTTACCCAACTCTGCCTTGTTACACACCATATCTGGGCCAGAGTCAACTCCCGTGTTTATTATAGGTCCCAGTACCGAATCACCGAGAAGTGCAGCAGAATCAATGTCCCTTTTCCTGCCCTTAGCAACCTTCTCCTGATCCTTCCTCCACTGTCCCCGAGGTTGAGTGCTAGGCTGTGCAGGAGCCGCAGAGCGAGATTGGGTTACCACACAGGCCATCTCATCCTGTTGGCACCTCCCAACCCATTCCCGATTCTCACCATCCACGTCGGCCGCCCTCTCGGCAACGACTAAGGGTGGAGTCCCGGAAGTGGGCACCGCAAAGTCGTTGCCGAGAAGAAGGTCGACGCCCTCAACTGGCAAACACTCAACGATCCCTACATCCAGCTCCCTGCACACCTCTCCCACTCTCAACTCCAACCTCACAAGTGGGTATGACCTCGTAGCATTTATACCCTGCACCACAACAACTCTGGCCGCATTTATCGGTTTCCCTGTGAAGTTCCTCAACAAAGTTTGCGAAGCCCCCGTATCCCTCAGCAAGTCAACCCTCCGTAGTTCACTCCCCCAGCTCACAAACCCGTGCCCCCGATGGCCACAGAAAGTGTCCCGGACAGGTGTCGAGCCTTCCGTACGCTTCTTTACCGCGTGTGCCTCAGCTGCTGACAACCTACCCCGGGCAGTTGCTGCAGCCTTCAGAGACACACCGATACTGTGAACCAATGACACCGGCTTAGCGGGAGTGTTACTAGGGCACTCACGTGAATAATGGCCTAGCTTCTGACATTTGTAACATTTCACATCCCCAATGGGCTTCTTCCCTTGTGCGGGCGAAGAAGGGGCCTGACCTTTAGTAAACGGGAGAGGCTTGTGTTTGTAGGTGTTATTAGGTGCAATGCATTTAGTGTGGTTATGTGTGTCATAGGATTTGTTATTATCGAAAACTCTGGTGGGTGGGGTATAGCGCCCCTTCTGCCCTGACTCAGCCCTCTGAGCGGCACCGCAACCACGAATCAATGATAATCTGAGGTCTGCCATCTTGGCAGCCTCCTCTACTGTCTTGGGACATTTTTCCTTAATGTTCAGCGTTAGATCGGTTCCAGTACATTTGTAAAACTGTTCCAGATAGAAAAGTTGCTTAATTTCCTCAGCCGACTCTGCGTGCTCGGACCGAAACCAGTTATTACATGCATCTGTTAAGTCCCGTGCGTGCTCCATAAAACTGACGTCGCTCTTCTTATTCACACCACGGAACTTCAATCTATAAGTTTCGGGTTGCAGTTCGTAGGCCCGGAGCACAGCCTCCTTCACCAGTCCATACACTACACTCTCGTCCAGTGACAGTGCATCGTAGGCTTTCAACCCCTTACCCACTAGACGTGATGAAACTAATGCTGCCCATTTAACCTCCGGCCAGTCATACTCACGACACTTCTTTTCGAAACGAGCAAAAAACTCAGTCACTGCTGTCTCATCAAATGCGGGTACTAACTTAATTAAATGCGAAAGTGAGTCTGTAACCCGGTGCCCACCACCGAGATGACGCCCCGTGGTCTCTACTCTAGACTTCTCGACATCCATTTCAGCCTGGTACCTGGTTGCATCCTGATTGGCTTGGATTCTAGCAACCTCTATGCGTTCTATACTAGCCTGTTGTATTTGAGTCTCCTGCAGCTTAAACTTAGCTAGTTCTAGCTGAAATAACATCTCAGGAGACAGGCCTGGGGGGGGGAGAGCACAAAATGGGGGATCCACACCGAGACGGGTTTACGGGTAAGCCAGCTTGCCCTTGAGAACCCTCCTGCTGCATCGTGCTAAGACTCGCTGGCTGAGGGCCCAGCTCAGGGGTAGAGTGGAATGGAGGCTTGGAGGGAACCCCCCAAGACCCCACTCCACCCACCGCCCCATCGCCATCACCCAACAAACATGCCACCAAATTCTTCTTGGGCCAACTGTCAGGACAGTCCCGCCCCAAAACCGTGGCTAAACAGCGAAGACCGTAACAATCAATAGCCTGCAGGCGCTGTTCGGTCAAAGGTGTCTGCAAAAATGCCCGGGCATCCCTCTCTCCACTTATAACACTCCCCTCCCCAAACATCTGTTGTACTTGCTGGTTACTAGGCTGTACCGTGTTATCCTCCCCCGTAAATGATGAGTCATTAGACATAGTGCTGGTTATACAATTGCTGTTCATAAAAAAAAAGAAGTGCTTATTACTAATTGCAGTCTCGACTCACAAAATGTTAAAGATGCTTGAATGACTCTACTCTAGACACCCCCAACGAAACAATCTGCAAGTCCACCAATACAATAATGACACAATAAAAATTCCTCCAATATGCAAGAAAATTCTAGCCAGCTCTACTAGGTAGCATAGAATAGTTCTCCAAAAAACATGTGATAGGATACTACTGAATCTTGTGCAAGGTCGCCATTTTGTTACGGCTGGATCGGCAATACATATTCGGGATTCTTGATCGTAGGACAGAAATGGCTTATGTGACAACGACACGCTCGATTCCAGTCCCAAATACTATATGCTCCAGACAACAAAAGCACCAACGCCCTACAGAGTTATCGTCTATGGTAACGAGGTACCTTAACTCGGCGAAAGTGTACAACAGGGGTAGGCTATGAGGCTAAACTCCCTCAGACATTTATAGGTTACGTTATTACTAAAGAAATGCAATACTCAAGAAACTACGTTAATATTAAGCCTCTAATAATGTAGAATAGAAGCAGGCTAAAGGTATGACAGTGAAATGCTAAATGACAAATGTACACGCCTACTTGAAAGCGCGTGCACTAGAATAACTGTCCCCTACTAACATGCACTAGCATGTAGCATACAAGATGTTCATGATCCAGTAGATACCTAATAATACACATGGAAGGAACATAAATAGTAGTCACTTATTGTAATAATGAATCTATACTTGGAATAACTAAAAGGTTGCAGGCAACAGTACTGCGCCGGTAGCCTACTACCGCATAGGCTACTTCGCTTCTCTCACTCTGTCTCCCCTCTGAGTCCGTATGCGCCCTACGCAACGGAACTCCGGACACAGCAGCAAAACGACAGTGCAGTTAATTGATACATGAAAGTATTAATAGTGTTGTCTTGTGTGTGAGTAATGTGTATTGTAAAGTGTTACATACATAAACTTAAAGAGAGCTGCAATGCATAGTAAAATAAAGATATCACCCACTCATCATCCCCATGTGTTCTAGCTAGCAGGCCAAGTTACAGGAACAACGAGTCCCAGCACCGAAAGCGAGAACCCAGGAAAAGACTGTAGAGAACACAAGGACAGATAAATTACGTTACTCTACTATACCGGCACTACGAGCGAGCTGTAGTCTCTGGTACTACAGTCGCTCCTGGCTCGGTAGGCAAATCAAGGCTAAGTCCTCGCCCCTCTACAGACAACTCCTGGGCATGGTCGGGCTCTTACACATGGCACTAGTCTAGTCACAAATTGGATGATGAGCTGGGCATATAACTCGTGAACATGTAGAACGTTCACCAACTATCCTCATCAAGAAGATCGCTGTTCACATTAACCCCTTAAATCTAATACATGTAAATATATGCTTGTCCTAAGAGTAATACGAGAGGTGAGTGCTGAAACTCCTTTAGGACCTCAAGGGAAGGGTATGCATTTAAATAGAGAGAAGAATGAAATGAGAGTAATGTCGTCAGAGAGAAAGAGTGCAACCGTGAGAAATTGGGAGAGAGGGCAAGGGATGTTAGAATCTCAAAGGTTCTAGGCAACCTGATCATGGAACACACAGCGAGCCTCCATGCAATGTGCAGTACGACAACATGGGCAGCCAGGCAGCATATGCAGGCGGCAATGTACTACCAACCCTGTCGCACCCCAGCTATAAGCGCAGGGCTGCCAACCGGTCCATACGTCTGGCAACCATTGCTACCCTCTCGCTCTGAAGTCTAACTCACTCTCTCTCTCTGAATTCCTATTATCTCATCTATCAACTTCTCTATTGATACTACATATTAAATGGAAGGTCTCGACATGGCTTAAAACAAAACCCACCACTGGTTAGCAAATGACGAGACCTTTGCAGAGATACAAAGAACATAGTTATACGTTGTCACACTCAATATAAGCAGCCAACACGGCACCGCACCGGCACACGGCACCGCACCGGCACACGGCACCGCACCGGCACACGGCACCGCACCGGCACACGGCACAGTGGAGTACCAAGGAGTACAATCAGGTTGCGTTGCCACGCACTGGGCGTCACAGCTGGCGTAAGGCTATTATCACTCCTATTCCAAAGGGAAATACTGCCTCATCATCTCCTAATGACTATCGCCCTATCTCCATTACACCTATCCTATCCAAGCTCTATGAGAGGCTTTTGTCCAGACGCCTTTCCTCTTATTGTAATAGTCATAATTTGATACCAAACTCACAGTTTGGTTTTCGTAAGGGACTGGGTACATGTGATGCACTTCTGACACTCACCCATGACTTGCAATCTTCATTGGACCAGGGACATGAGTCTCGTGTCGTGGCTATTGACTTTAGTTCTGCTTTTGATTTAGTCAACCATAAAGCACTTCTGTTTAAGTTACATCTCATTGGCATTGGTGGCAATTTTTTAAGGATCTTTGAAGATTTTTTGACGAAAAGATCTCAGTCTGTGGTCATTGATGGGTGTCATTCCCCTTCTGTTACTGTTGTTTCTGGTGTTCCACAAGGCAGTGTCCTTGGGCCTTTGCTTTTTATTATTTTTACTGCTGACCTGTGTTCCGAGCTTGAAAATAAACTAATCTCCTATGCTGATGATACAACTTTATATGCGTCAATTGCATCACCAATAGATCGACATGTAATTGCTACTGCTCTGAATAGGGATTTAGCCAAAATTACATCATGGTGTGAACTTTGGGGCATGAACTTAATGCTAGTAAAACACACTCCATTATCATCAGCAGATCTCGTACCTTGGATCCTCCCCCTCCTTATCTACAAGTTTCTGGCGAGCAAATTGAGAATGTGGATACTCTGCGTTTGTTAGGAGTTACTCTTGATCCCAAACTTACTTTTGAAAAGCATATTCGTTCTTTCTCCTCTTCCATTTCCCAAAAAATTGGTCTGCTTCGCAAGGTTTATAAAACATTTGCTTGTGACGCCACAGTTATCAAGTCTTTTTATGCTTTTATTTTGCCACATTTCGAGTACTGCTCACCTGTCTGGTTGTCAGCAGCTGACTGCCATCTCAAGTTGCTTGACAGGTCGCTAAATTCCATCAGTTTTATTCTACCTAATTTGTCTCTTGATCTGTGTCATCGACGTAAAGTTGGTGCCCTTAGTCTTTTATTTAAAGTTTTTAACAACCCTCAGCATCCCTTACATGGGGTTCTGCCTGGGCCCTATGTCCGGGCTCGTGCAACTAGATTCACAAGCAATCTTAATTATCTTGCCATGAGCCGTGTTCATTTTTCTACTACACAGTTTTCACGGTGTTTTGTGCCGGCCATGGTTGACTTGTGGAATAAGTTGCCAAATGAGCTAGTCAATTCAGCTAATATCTCCATTTTTAAGTCTAGAGTTAATGCTTTTTTGCAGCATTAATTCTAATTTTTAAACTTATTTTATTCTATTTTATTGTATTATATTTAAGCTTGATATCCTCCACTGCATAATATGTTATCTGTGTTTAATATGTGTTTATGTACAGTACAGTATACAATGTATGTTTTTATTTTTTCCTAAGTTGCCATAGTCTCTCTCCAGTGCCTCCGGGTGTTTTGTGTGGATTGATCTTGATGGTGTTTCTGCACCCTGGTTGGAGACTTCGGCATTTCATATAATAATAATAATAATAATCAACGAAACAGTCTGCTATGGTTGTGCGGCTCAGCAACAACTAGACTAATAAATGCTGTGAATAATAATGCGTACATAACAAAAGAGCTTATGTCCTAACTAGTGTCTGCTCAGCAAATAAAGTCTAGCTGGGATATCAAGGTTAGGAAACTGTGGCTGAGCAAGACAGGCTCATTGCCTAGCGTTGTCCTTAAGGCGGTATGATTAAAGTTACGTTAATGACGGGGATGCTCTCTTGGTAGATCCAGATCTCAAGTATCTGGTTCTACCCTGGCGATCCCTCTAAAGTTAAGCAAAGAGGCAGCACTGTGTTATAAGGTAGTAGGCTAATGCCCTCTTACAACACGATGCTGCACTCGCAAAAGACACAACCAAATGAACAACCTAGGCTACCACAGAAACCGTCGAAGTCGTGTAGGTATAAGCAAACCGTACACACATCGGTGACAACGACAACAGAAACCTCATCCCAGACTAGCATTAAATAACCGAGCAGAGCACTAATGATAATGAGGGAGACACACACAAAGAGTCATCAAACCTCCATAGACTAAGGACACTGAGGGAGACACACCTCATCAAACCTCCATAGACTAAGAACCCTTATAGCCTATTCTAATATATGTAAATATATATGAGAGCAACGCACACAATACGATGGGCCGATATGAAATCGTGTACAGAACCCAAAGGGAGTGCTGTGACGTTAAAAGATTAGAGGAATGAAAGAAAGGAAGTTGAGTGAGAGAGACAGTATCAGAATGGTGAGATATGGGGGACAGTTATAAAAAGGATGTTAGTCGTGTGCGCCCCTAGCCTGCTCTAAGGAGGGTAGCTCCTCGGGACCGCAGGATCCCACAAAGGGGCGATGGTCGGCCAATCACGGGCCGATACGTCACAAGGCAGCAGGCCCCTAGGACGCGCCAGGAACCACCAGCCAATCAAAGACGAGAGAAAGCCCTCGGGGGCGGGAAACTCCTCCGAGCGAGGTAGCACAGACATACGCACACACATATTACCACCACGCTCTCGCCTCTCTCTCTCTCCCTCCACAATGCATCTTATATTCTACTAATGATATAAAATACTTCCCGCTGTCACAGACGAAAATAAAGACCACCACTGGACTATCTGTAACAATGCGAGTACTATGAAAGAAAGAACAACATTCTCTGATAACTGTAGCCCATTTAACTGCCCCTGGCGAGCGCTAGTGGCTAACGAGAGGCGATTCTGCCAACGCTGGTAGACGTCACAACTTGAAACCATTTGAGCGGGTTATGTGGCCGTTCTTTAGCTTTAACCTCTCCGCGGCGCACAGGGGGTTTTCTACAGGGAAAGACTGTGCGCACCTATGATGATTTTGGGACCTATTGCCAATTTCGATAAAAAGTACATCATCGTGTAGGGAATGTTTGCGTGCATCGGCCCATATATATTTAACCCCCCAAAAAATGTCTGGGGGGGGTGGGGGGAACGGTCCGTAGTTGAAAAATGTGGAGCGAATGGCACCGCGCGGCTAGATTGTCATCGAGCGGCGAGATTTCCCTGCCGAATATTTACGCGCGCAGGGGATAGAAGGAGAGGGAGGAGGGGGTGGGTTACCGCGTATTATCACGTATATGTCCTTTTTTGAGCCCTTTTAGGCTATGTAGAGTATGTATACGTGTGTAGGCCACCCATATAACAATGAATATGCCTCATAGTGACCAAAAATTGCAATATATAAGGGAATTATAAGAGAATTTTTAGGCGGGAATGAAGATGTGTTGGAGGTTTGGCGGCAATTTATGAGCTGAGAGTGTGGTTTACGCCATACATATCACGTATATCTTGTACTTAGAGCACTGTCATGCTATAATACAGACTTGTACGTATGTATACGTGCCATATATCAAAATATATACCGCATATAGACCAATTCATGCGATATTTACGCACATTATCAATGAGTTTCTATGCGTGAACCAAGGTGTGAGTGAGTTGTGCTGGGAATGAAAGGGGGAGAGGGTGTGTTACGCCATAAATATCACGTAAATCTTGTATTTAGAGCACTGTCATGCTATAATAAAGACGTGTACGTATGTAGGCGTCCCATATAACAAGGAATATACCGCATATAGCCCAATTGATGCGATATTTACGCAAATTGTGAATGTGTTTCTAGCAGACGGAAGCCTGAAAGGGTGGGTTGGGGGTGGGTGGGTGGGAGGGAGGGAGGCATGCAGGGGTGCAGGGAGGGAGTGAGTGAGTCGTGGAGAGAAGGAAGGCAGGCAGATCTCTAGATAGATAACCAGCTGTGTGACAATTGTGAAGGCGCCCGAGGCGTATGGATGCCTTGGGATTTTGAACCTTATGTCTACCATGTGTCTGGTGTTTGTTGCCACCAAGAGTTTTACAATAACATGAGTCAGGAATGGAGAGAGAGAGAGAGAGAGAGAGATAGAAACTGAGACATGCGTATGTCGTACGTATAAATGGACTTCAGAATTGCATTTTTATGCAAGCAGACATTGCATTTTAGACACATGTGAAGTACCACAGAAACATGTAGGCCATTGACTGTAAATAAAGTACTATATTATAGACCACCAGCGACGGTGGTCAGTAAACACAGGCAGATTGCCTTTTGCGATAAAGGGCTAAATATAGAATGGTGTCTCCTTACACTTGCGAAAGGGTAGATTGCCACCAGAGAAACGTTTACTTTTTTATTTCCAAGTAATATGCAATCTAAATGTATATTCGAGACCTACTGCAATTATTTGTATGACAGTCATGACTATGTATAATCCAATATACGTGCGTAGGCGAGACATAAGAAAGCTGGTTGAGCAATTTTCGACACCCACACAGTTGTTATTCGTTTTTATTTACAATATTATACAATACAAATGTATTTGTGAAGAGTATTTTATCCATTATTGTATTTATACAAATTTTGTTCCCAGACAGAGCTGCTGTGGCTTGTGTAGCTGGGGCATAAAGGAGCGGCAAGGGTCACCGCTTGACCGTGTGAAAATGAGATGAGTCGCACTGAGAGGGGCAATTTTGCTGAGTGTTTGGGCAATTTTTGACAGGAATAAAGTTATATAATTACTAATTCTTGACAGAGACAAACTTTTATAAACCTTGGCATGATATAATTGATAATCCCATCAATTTACAAACGTAAATTGGTGGGATAATTCATTTTTTTTTGTATATTGTCATTTCGATTGTAGACACAAAGTTTTGAGTGATATTTGGTATGAGCTCCTGTGGCATGGTTGGTAAGGTCGCGGACTGGAAAACTCAAAGTGTGCTAGGGTTGTGTGATCGAATCCAGGAGGGGGTTATGGGGAAGGTTTTATATTGTCTAGAACATTTTTGATAAATTATTTTTTTTACAAGATCATGCCATTGTATTCAAACAATATGAAATATTCATAGAATATATCATATTGTAAGAATACAATGACATGACCTTGTTTTTTTTTTGTTTTTTTTATTGTTTTTTTTTATTATCTTAGTAGGTTTGACAGGATTTGTTGAAACATATTTATTTTTGTACAATTCATTTGAGGTAAGAAAATAATTATATACACATTACTTTGGCTAATAACAAACATATATATTGATATACTAAAAAAATAAGGCATATTACATGTAAATATTTGAAACTTATAAACTAAATAATGAAACATACAATTATATAATGTAAAAAGCTATATCACAGGGCACCTTTGGAACTTATACATTATATAATATATATGTTACATTATGAGGTAGCGTGATCAATTAGGTCAGGTCAGATAAGGTAGGGCGCGAGTCCAGGGCAGGGCACGGGGCGAGTCCAGGGCAGGGCAGGGCACGGGGCGAGTCCAGGGCAGGGCAGGGCAGGGCGACACTCAATAATTCTTGAAGGTGTGGTAGTCCCTGAAGCAGTCACCCAGGCAGAGTGGAACTTTGCACTCGGCGCACATTGAGGTGACTCTTTTTGTGACATGGGGTTTCCTGACACTGGAGCTGCAGACAGTGCACTGCGCCTGCCTGTGACGAGTGCCAAGCATCTCAGTGTTGATGGGGTAGTGTCTTTCGACACCCAGCTGGATGCGGTCAGGAACGTGATCCCCACGCCATGCCGTACGTCTGTGAGTGGTGGTGCCATACTTCTCCAGGAGTTGGTATGAGACGTTGTACACGAACTCCCGGAATTTCAGCTTCTGGTTTGGGGCCATATCCTTTTTCACCAACCACAAGTTGTAGGCGTTCAGCATCGTTATATCAACTAGGTGGAGGAAGAGCTTGTGATACCACTTCACAGTCTTCCTCAGACACTCAACGCCTGACAGCTGACAGTCAGACTTGTCCACCAGGCGCATGTTTTTAGTGTAGTCCACTACCATGTCGGGCTTGTAGATTGTCTTCCTGGTTCGGTAGTGGATTTTGCCAGAATCCATCTGGGCACCTGTGTGGACGGTGGAAAGCAGGTGGACGTCTCGCTTATCCTTCCACTTCAGGGCTATCAGTTTCCCACACTTCTCGAGCTGCTTGTATTTCTGCCCCTTTCGTCGCCTTCTTCGCACATGCCTCTCGCGGTGTTCCTGGGCCAGGTCGTCTTCTGAAGGTGTGTCACTGGAGGAGGCATCTGTGAGAGGAATGACATCACCTGTGAACTTTGGCATAAACTTTCTTGTCTTTCTGACAGTCCCACATGACCCCGTTTGGTTGTCATGAAGAAACTGGCAGAGAGCAGGAGAAGTATACCAGTTGTCAGTGTAGATGATGTGGCCTTTGCCCAGGTAAGGTGCCAACATTTTCCTGACGATGGCACCTGACATGCCCATGGGGTCATTCGCAGCGGCTTTCGGTATGTCAATGTCAGTGCCTGTGTACACGATCATGTCAAGCACTATTCCAGTTTCGCAGTCACACAAAACGAAGAGCTTGATTCCGAACCTATGCCTTTTCAAGGGGATATACTGTTTGAAAACAAGACGTCCTTTGAAGAGCACGAGCGACTCATCAATCACCAAATTGAGGAAGGGGTAAAAGTATTTCCTATACCTCTCCAACAACATGGTGAACACATTCCGAACTTTCCATATCCTGTCAATCCTGTTAGGATTTTCGTTGTCTGCAAAGTGCATAAATCTTAGCAGCAACAAAAATCTGTCACGAGTCATGAACTTATTGAAAGTTGGGGTGGCGATGAGAGGGTCGTGCTTCCAATAGTGTTGCAACACATGCTTCTTGATCAGAGGCATGAGGAACAACAAGGCAAAGAACGTCATAAATTCTTCCACAGTCGTATCCACCCAGCCTCGTATTTTCGCTTTTGGAGAAAGGACGTCCAATCTGCCAAACACCCACCTGTAGTAGGCGTTTGTTTGGGCAACGATGTACGTCATTACCTCCATGTCGAAAAAAGCGAGGAAGAAGTCGCTTTCGTTCGCTTGATCGTCACAGGGCCAGTCGTCAGTTGTTCCTGATGTCCCAGGATTGAACTGGGGCACGTCAGGTACAAAATTGACCCCGTCAGACCAATCGAACGAAGGCAGCTCAGGGATCGGAATGTCGTCTGCGTCTGCTTCATGGTCTGAAATATCGCTTCCATGGTCGCGATACAGCACTTCATCATCATCACCCTCCTCTTCACTTGACAGACGATGCCCTTCCTCATTTTCGTCACCGACGTCGGACTCACTCCCACTGTCCACTCCCAAATCCCCCCACCCTTGGTCCCGTGCTAGGGCTTCGTCGTCGAAACCTGGGCTGCCAATGTCCTGCGAATCACCATCAAACAGCAGGGCGGCATACTTTGATGGTGTCAGAGTTTTCCGGGTAACTTTTGCACGTGAGGGTGTCTTATGGACAGGGACAGCAGAGGCGGTGGCAGGGGCGGCGGCAGGGGCAGCAGTGGTGCGTGGCCTTGATGGCAAGATGATGGTGGTGCCTGTCGCCCTTCTCTCTGTTCCTTGGGCAGGGGCGGCATGGGCGGCGGGGGCAGCAGGGGCAGCAGGGCCGGCAGGGACACCAGGGACAGCAGGGCCAGCAGTCTCTTTCCCTCTCCCTTTCCCCTTCCCCTTCCCCTTCCCTGTTCCTTGGGCAGGGGCGGCAGGGGCGGCAGGGGCAGCAGGGGCGGCAGGGGCAGCAGGGGCGGCAGGGGCAGCAGGGGCGGCAGGGGCAGCCGGGCCAGGGGCGGCGGCTGGTGGTGGTGGTGGTGGTAGGGGCACTGTGGCTGGCGTACGGGGTCTCTTCCCTACGCCCGTGCCTTTCATTTTTCCTGCCCCCGCAGGTTCTGCAGCCCTAGGGCGGCCTCCTGCGTCGCTGGTACCGGTGGCAGGGGTGGCAGGGGCAGCAGGGCCAGGGGCAGCTGGTGGTGGTGGTGGTGGTAGGGGCACTGTGGCTGGCGTACGGGATCTCTTCCCTACGCCCGTGCCTTTCATTTTTCCTGCCCCCGCAGGTTCTGCAGCCCTAGGGCTGCCTCCTGCGTTGCTGGTACTGGTGGCAGGGGTGCCAGGGGTGGCAGTGGTGGCAGTGGTGGTGGTAGTGGTTGTTGCAGTGGCCTGGGTCGTGGTGGCAGTGTCACGAAAGACCAATGACCTCTGTGCCATTGCCCTGCTTGCACGTGTTTTCCGTGCTTTGGGTGCTGGTGTTTCATCCTCCGAGCTGTAGGGCGTGTCGTACTGGTAGCTAGGGTCTTTGGCAGCCACCCTCTGCCTTCCACGGTGGCTAACACCACCAGAAGGAGGGCTGGTTGTGTCATCAGGGAGCGAGCGTGAGGGACGTGTGGGCTCCATGACTAGTGCGTGGTTACTGGCGCGGTGGTGCTTGCACGAGTGCGGGGCGCGCGTTTGGCGGGGTGGTGTCGAGAGTTAACATGTAGTACTATACCCACACCAATTTTCAGCCGCCTGGCTATAAACGCGCGGTTTTGGTACGCGTTCAAAAGCTCTGCTCTTAAGAGTCTCCCCGCAGTGCGCCGGGGGAACTCTTATGAGTCTCCCTGCAGCTCCCGGGTTAATACCTCATCTGATATTATCGCCCTTATTTAAACCTTTTATCCATTTAAATACCTCTATCATGTCTCCCCTACATCTTCGTCTCTCTAGTGAGTGCAGGCCTAAGACTTTCAACCTCTCCTCATACGATAAATTTCTAATATTATGTATCTTTTTGGTCATTCTTCTTTGGACTGCCTCTAAAGGGTCGATATCCATTCTATAATAAGGGCACCAAAATTGAACAGCATAGTCTAAATGGTGTCTTACTAGAGCTAAGTATAGTTTAAAGAAAACTTCAGCAGTCCTGTTGCTAACACTCCTAGATATGAATGCTAGAATTCTACTTGCCCTATTCCTAACACTTATACACTGTTTTCTGGGTTTCAGATCATTTCTAACGAGCACCCCCAGATCCTTCTCACACTCTGAGTTATCCAATTCTACATTGTCTAGTTTGTATTTAGCATCTAAATTACGATTTCCAATCCTTAATACCTTACATTTGTCTACATTGAAACTCATCTGCCAATTTATGGACCACTCGTGCAAGTGATCGAGATCATTTTGAAGACATTCCCTGTCGCTAGCTAACTCTATTATCCTACTTATTTTAGTATCATCAGCAAATTTACTGATCCTACTCTTTATGCCTGAGTCAAGATCATTTATGTAGATAATGAACAGAAGGGGCCCCAAAACCGACCCTTGGGGGACCCCACTTTTAACTAATCCCCAGTCCGATTTTACACCATTTATACTAACTCTCTGTTTCCTACCAATCAGCCATGACTTAATCCACTTGAGTAGCATCCCCCCAATACCATGTCCTTCTATCTTCCTTAACAGCCTCCTTTCATGTGGAACTTTATCAAAGGCCTTACTGAAGTCTAAATAAACTATATCATATGACTTGTCGTTATCTACCGCTTCATAAACCTCGGAGAAAAAACTGAGTAAATTTGTTAGGCAGGATCGTCCTGGAGTGAAACCATGTTTAGAGGGTTTTATTAACTTGAACATATCTAAGTGATTTCTAATTTTCCTGGCAATAATTGATTCTAGCAATTTCCCTATAATTGATGTGAGACTAATAGGACGGTAATTTGATGCTATGGACTTATCACCTTTTTTAAATATCGGAATTATATTTGCGAGCTTCCATGAATCAGGAACTAAGCCTAAAGCTAGTGAATTATTAAATAGGTGAGTTAATGGGTAACTTAATTCGTCCTTGCATTCTTTTAATACCCTAGCATACACCTCATCTGGACCTGGAGGTTTCTGGGGTTTTAGTCTATCTATTTCCTTAATTACTTCGTCACTAGTGACCTGAACTGTGCTTAATATTTCGTCTATACTACCGTTAAAAACTTGGTTGACTACTGGAACTTGATCTAAATTTTCGTTTGTAAAAACAGAAAGGAAATGACTATTTAGAGAATTGCATATTTCTAACTCACCATCTGTAATCTCACCTATCACATTCTTAAGAGGCCCTACTGTATCCTTTACCTTAGATTTATACAATTGATAAAATGCTTTAGGGTTGTTTTTGGATTCATTTGCTATCTTGATTTCGTAGTTTCTTTTTTCCTTCCTAATTTCCTTCTTTACCTGCCTCGACAAGTTATGGTGATATCCTATAAGGTGGATTTCGCCTTTCTGTATTTTTCTGTATGCACCTCTCTTTCTACCTATAAGATCTATTAATTTATTTGTCATCCATTTTGGTTGGTTTGTATGTGATCTAAATTTTCTTTTTGGTATATATTTATCTTGTTTGTTCTGTAAGGCAGAGATGAACTGATTATACATACCGTACTATTTAAATTTTCAGTTGGTTGTCTAACTATATCAGCTGTGTGACCCACCTGACCCTGACCTCTCGGTTCTGCTGGAACTAATCGGCTTACTTGACCTAAATCTCCTGCCTCCCCTTTAATTCTGAGTAATCGTTTTAATCCCCTAAAATTGGCTTTTCTAAAGTCAGGGATAAGAACCTTATTTTCCTTTGGTTTATGATTTAATTCTATAGATAAATATATTGATTTATGGTCACTGTTCCCTAGCTGGTCGCCCACTTCTAAATGTGTTATCCAATTTTCTCTGTTGCTAAGAACTAGGTCAAGGATATTATATCCTCTAGTTGGCGAATTTACAAATTGAAAGAGAAAGTTGTCTACTACTACTTCAAGAAAATCTTCGGATTCGTTATTGCTAGTTTGATTAACCCAGTCTATACCTGGAAGATTAAAGTCGCCTAAAATGCAAACATTATTATTCTGAGATGCCTTACTGATTTCTTCCCATAATAATTTGCCTAAATTTCGACAAAGACAGGGTGCCCTATATATGGTTCCCAAAATAATTGTCTCACCGTCCCCGCTAATCTCTACCCACATACTTTCATTTTCGCTATTTGTTTTAATATCTGATCTAAAGCAACATTTTAAAGTACCCCTGACATAAATTGCAATTCCACCTCCCCTTCTGTCTGTTCTGTCATATTTAAATAAATTGTATCCTGGCATATGAAATTCTGCTAATAGATGTCTAGAGTCAGCATTTATCCAGGTTTCTGTAATCGCTACAATGTCTATATTTTCCTTGCTAACAATTGCCCTAAGCTGATCCATTTTGTTACATAAACTTCTACAATTTGTATAATATACCCTCAACTTATTACTATTTTTTGTAACTAATTGTCTATCGTTTTTAACTAACTTATTATTTTCTTCAATTTCACTGCAGTCAATGCTATCATAATAGCATTGTCTAACGACATTTCCATCTTCCGTTGCACCAGCACTACTATCATTAGCAATATAGTCATCATTTTTAGCATGAAACTGAATATCCTTATCGCTTTCGCCTGACGCTAAAATTGTTCCATTTAACCTCTCATTTACACTCTCAATATTTCTGTTCAAAACCCCACAACCACCCTATCTAAAGAACTAGCTAATGTGGAAACCCCTAGCCGTGAAAGATGAACCCCATTCCTTGCGTACATCCTATCTCTCCCATAGAAAGTATCCCAGTTATCAATGAATGGTATTACTTTTTCTTTGCAATATTTTTTCTCCAACCGGCAATTGACACCAATCGCCCTGGATGTCCATTCCTTGGGAACTCCTCTTCTGGGTAGGATACAATGTAGTACAGGGATCCCTCCCTTCATCCTAACCTTATCTAACACATCCCGATACTGCTGCAGCAGTTTCTCACTTCTACCCTTACCAACATCGTTACTCCCGGCACTGAGACAGATAATGGGGTTATCTCCACTATCTTCCAAGATGTGGTCCATCTTCTCTAAAACCCTCCCAACTCCATGGCCAGGCAGACACACAACCTTCCTAAGTTTAGTGCGGGTAGTCCTAACTAAATGTCTTACCATGGAGTCGCCCACAATCGACACAGACTTACCTTCTCGGGACACAGACTTACCTTTCCCTCGGGAGGATCCAGCAGCTGCAGTTGGAGAACCCCTGGTGGTGGCAGAAGCTCCCTTGGTGGTGGTGGGGGTGGTGGTGGTAGTAGGTAGCACAGCGTCAGCGGTTGGAGCTGAGTCGGCGACAGACACTTCGGCTATCCCTCCCTTATCCTGACTATCTTTTCCCTCACATTCGTCTCGCAAAGGAGAGAATGTATTTGTCACACTCATATCTATTCTACTATCCTGCTTCTTGAGTGTAACTTTCCCACCCTTATTTTTAACAACCTGCCATGAATACAATTTTTCATCAACTTCCTCCCTTTTCCCCTTACTTGACTTTATTTCCTCTTGGCTAAGCTTGAAAGCTAGATTTTCGTCTTTAATCAAATCCACTTCCCTCTGAACTTTAACATTAACCTCCCTTAGAGCCAAGACCTCTTCCTTCACCACAACCATCTCTTCCCTTACCTGGAGAATAAGATGATGCAGATCAGTTAGAGACTCGCACTCCATACCTGCCATGATCCCAGTAAGCTTAGCGAGGAGCAAGAAAGTAAGTATAGAAAAACAAAAACAAGTAAACTAACAGCTACAAACTGAGCTATACGCTATTATATAACACGAGTCCACTGCCCCCAAACACAGGTAGGTGTAACGGTCACTATAGGTCAGTGGTAAGTGGTCCGGGCAGGAGCTCAGATTAACACAACCTTCTCCTGTCACTGACTGAACTGAACTGAATATACTTATATACTTACTTTGATATAGTTTAGATCTAACACTTGGTCGAGATGGGTTATGCATTATCCTGGGTTGAGGCTTTCTGTGGCGTGGAGGGGAAAAAGAGGAAGTGAGAAGGGGGGGGGGGGGGGTTGTCAGGCGCCCTGACCCTCTGCTAATTGGGTCGTGATGGTCAAGCGAATCTGGTTTGAGCCGGATATGCCAGAAAACTAGGTGAGGCGAGTTTAAGTTTAGGAGGTACAGGGGGTGCAAGAAAGGGTATACAGTCGTCGTCAAATGTATACCTCGTAGCACAACAATTCTTTCGTGTACTTTAACTTCTTCAATCTGAATGGTGGAACATAACTCTGGCTTAACTACATATACACTTAGTTACGGAAAGGGAACAACTGGGCATGGGGCCACGAATTAGAATAATGTGTTTTGTATACTAGAAGATTGTTGTTGACAAGACGTATAACATGTGTGGAAGTAAATGGAATAGAGAAACTAAATCGCAGATAAAGTAGTTATACACAATGGACACATACACAATGAAGGTATTATAGCCTTCGTCATATTAATATGGTGGGGCATGGTTGTTACATAATTAAATACAGAACTGGCATAATCTTGACATATTCCTAAGCACAGACATGCATAACGAACGTGTGGATGGCTTGGTGTTTACATACTAACAACATACACAACGAAGGTATTATCGCTTCGTCATATTAATATTAATATGGTGGGGCATGGTTGTTACCTAATTAAATACAGAACTGACATAATCATGATAGTTATACACAATGGACACATACACAATGAAGGTATTATAGCCTTCGTCATATTAATATGGTGGGGCATGGTTGTTACATAAGTAAATACAGAACTGGCATAATCATGACATATTCCTAAGCACAGACATGCATAACGAACGTGTGGATGGCCTGGTGCTTACATACTTAACAACATGCACAATGAAGGTATTATCGCTTCGTCATATTAATATGGTGGGACATGGCTGTTACATAATTAAATACACACTTAATCAATACATCAAAAATTGTCAAGGATCACCACCTTCGTTACTGGGGGACATGATTGTTACATCATACGTACATGACACGTGTGGGCGACATTAGTCTTACCTAATAATTTACCTACACCGATTACACAATAAAAAGAACTGACTTCATCATTACATATTTCGTTCCTGGTGCATTTCAATAATAATATAGGTCCTAGTGAAATATATGGCTGCACACGTATAGTTAGTAGACAGAATACAAAGAAAGCGTGAGGCTTACAGGTATACAGTATAGCTGCTAAAATTGGAGAAAGAAAAGTTAGGTGTTTTCCTTCCTATAAGTTTTATTTATATAGTTGCTAAAATTGGAAAAAGAAAAGATAGGTGTTTTCCTTCCTATAAGTTGTATTTACATGGGAGAGGAGGCTGTGGTGTCGCCTACGTCTACTCAGGGGAAGGAGAAATAATAGGTATAGGAGTTACATACATATACCCTCGTCAGGTAGAGGGGTAATAGATAAGAATATGGGGCATGGTTTTACATAACCTCGCGGGGTAGAGAGATACGAAGTGGCTTTCTTGTATCCCTCTCGTGAGGGTGGTTGCATCTTAATAAATAAAGGTCAATGTTTGTCTGTCTGTCTGTCAGTTACCCGACCTTTGTTACTAAACTCCTCCCACAGTTTTGGTGCCAGGTGGGAGTGTGGGGCACTGTTGGAAAGCCCAGGCTTTGGAGATGGTTTTAGGCGAGTTTAGTGGAAATCAAAGACACTTTTGTTTAATACATTTTTCGGCAGAACTTATGTAGTATACGGGAGCGAAAAAAATGCGAAAAAAGTGGCCGTTTGGGGCAGAAGGAGGCCTCCGATCGAAAAGGTGTATGGAACGAAAGTTATTCGCAGCCCCCCAAAATAAGAACATAAGAACATAAGAAAATGGGAGTCTGCAGAAAGCCGATTGGCCTAAGCAAGGCAGATCCCTGTCCCACACAACCCCAATTACAAGCCCAATTATAGGCTCAACACTCTAATACCCTGGGGATCATCTTACCAAAACGGTTAGAGATTAACGCAGGATTACGGGGTCTGCAGAGCGCTGATTGGCCCAACCCTGCTGATCCCCCTTCACACCCAACCCTTCTCGTCCATATGCTTATCCAATTTTATCTTAAAGCTCCCTATCGTTTTTAATCCCACTATAGCACTTGGTAGTCCATTCCACCCATCTACAACTCTGTTACCAAACCAATATTTGCCTATATCTTTTCTGAAACGAAATTTATCTAATTTGAAACCATTGGTACGAGTTCTTTCGCTATCACTGAGCTTTAGTACATTTGTCATGTCCCCTTTGTTAATCCCACTAACCCACTTGAACACCTCTATCATATCCCCTCTAACTCTGCGTCTCTCTAACGAATGTAAGCCTAATTTCTTCAACCTTTCTTTATACGGAAGATTTCTAATATTATGGATCATTTTTGTCATTCTACGTTGTACTCTCTCCAATGAATCTATGTCCATTCTGTAATAAGGACACCAAAATTGAACAGCATAATCCATATGGGGTCTCACTAATGACAAGTAAAGTTTTAAGATAACATCAGCAGTTCTGTTACTCACACTCCTTGAGATGAACCCGAGAATCCTGTTTGCCTTGTTTCGAACGCTTATACACTGTTGTCTAGGCTTCAAATCATTGCTAACAAACACACCTAGATCTTTCTCACAATTCGAGTTTTCTAATTCCACATTAGCTAGTTTATATTTAACATTTGTATGCATCTTCCCTATCTTTAATACCTTGCATTTGTCAATGTTAAACTTCATCTGCCAATTTACTGACCATTCGTGTAAGGTATCGAGATCCCTTTGGAGGCACTCTATATCTCTATCTGAATCAATTGTTCTCCCCATTTTGGTATCGTCTGCAAATTTACTTATCCTACTAGTTATACCTAAATCAAGGTAATTTATGTATATAACAAACAACAGAGGACCTAATACAGATCCCTGGGGGACACCACTTTTGACTGCTCCCCATTCTGACTTCGTACCATTTATGCTGACTCTCTGCTTCCTACCAATTAGCCATGACCTAATCCATCCCAACAATGCCCCACCTATTCCATGCGCCTCAACCTTTCTCATCAATCTCTCATGGGGGACTCTGTCGAAAGCTTTACTGAAATCTAAATATATTATATCATATGACTTGTCATTATCTACTGCTTCATATACCTCTGAGAAAAAACTAAGCAAATTAGTAAGGCAAGAACGTCCCTGAGTGAATCCATGCTGAGAAGAATTTATTAAATTAAATGTATCTAAGTGGTTTCTAATTTTACTAGCAATAATTGAGTCTAGTAGCTTTCCTATGATTGATGTAAGACTAATGGGACGGTAATTGGATGCTATTGGGGGTACAAATGAGGTCAGATCCAAAATCGGAGGTTATTTAGCGGCCGAAATCGAGGTCACCGTTTAATGAGGCACAGGGAGGTCGAGGCCGGTGATTATGGTAGTAGTAGTATTGTAATGATTGTGGTAGTAGTGATTGATGATGGTGATTATGATAGTAGTGATGGTGATTATGGTGATTACCCGGGCAATGCCGGGTACCCCTGCTAGTAGTTAATATATAGAATTAAATATAATAATTATTCTAGGTATTTTACATAGTGTAAATGAAGGTTTTTCAGAATGGTTGTGAATATACAACTCTCGGGGGGGGGGGGGGGCTGTCGATGTCTTGGGTCGGCCATTTTGGGGCTCGTTGTCCCCTTGTGGTGATTGGGCAGTAATCCTTCCTGGTTGGAGTCTGTGGCTTTGACTCGGGGATTATCACGGGGTATTCCTCTCTCCTTCTCTCTCTGCCTTTCATCCCTTTTCTCTCTTTTTCGTTTGGCTTTTTCTATTGTTGCGATGCGACAATTTTCGTTCCTGGTCGGGATCTCTTGCTTTGACCCTGATGTTGTTGTGGGTGGTGTTGCTTTCTCCTTTGTTTCTTTGGGTGTGTGTTTGTCTGTCTCTCTCGATCTTGTTTCTCTCTTGTTTGTTTGTTGGTGTTCTTGGGGTTCTCTTGTTTCTCCTGTATTTCAGGTAGTTTAGAAATTAAAGATTTGTGCCAGACTCTATCGAAGGCTTTCGATATGTCTAGTGCAATAGAAAAAGTCTCACCGAAGTCCCGAAAGGAGGATGACCAAGAGTTAGTAAGATAATAAAGAAGATCACCAGTAGAGCGTCCCTTAACCCGTACAGCCCCAGCGACGCGCTTGACGCGTCGGCGATGTATGTAACGCACAGCCCCAGAGACGCGCCTGGCGCGTCACCCTAATTGCGCCGACCGTAACCTCAGGTGTAGCCACTCAAGAGGGCTCAGATTTGTATGGGAACTGTGTACGTATCCCACGCAACCGTGCCGATGGTTGAAAACTCTCAAAGTCCATGTGCGTGCGCGTGAGCGCGCAATAACCTGGTTTTTTGGGGTAATTGCCTTCAATTTTTTACTCTTGTAAAATACGTTTTCGGGGGCTCTGTAGGACCATTCTTTAAGCTTTTTGAGCGGTTTTTCGTGGTTTTTCCTTCATTCCTAACCCATTCGCTATTGTTTCTGGAATAAAAAAAAAAATTGAAAACCGGCCGGGTTCTGGTGAACAAACATTACAAAACTAGCCGGGGCTGAACGGGTTAAGGAAGCCATACTGGCGATCTGAGAGCAGATTATGAGGAGATAAATGCTTAAGAAATTTGGAAGCAAGAATAGTTTAAAAAACTTTAGAAAGACAAGAGATGAGAGCAATTGGACGATAGTTGGAGGGTTGAGAGCGGTCACCCTTCTTTGAGACAGGTTGAATGAGAGCAAACTTCCAGCATGAAGGGAAGACGTTAGAGGATAGACAGAGACGAAAGAGTTTGCGTAGGCAGGGAGTCAGCACGGTAGCACTACATTCGGCTAATCTAATTTGTCTCCGTCCCTGTTTCTTATCATATCAGTTTATATGTAATTATATTCTTGGATAATAGACTATAGGCCTAAATACTACAACAAAATATGGCTTGTTGGTGTACATGCGCGATTTAGAGCTAGAAACCTGTATTTATTAATATCATGTTGACAATTCATTCTTGTGTTTGTGCAAGTCATCATAATTTGCTTTGAAGACAATGTTTGTGGTCTAAATCATGTTTTGGGCAATAATAATGCAAGTCAACCCATGGAAACGTTTGTTTGACAATGTTTGTTTACTATTTCAGGTATACCAACTGGTGCGTGCCTAGCTTCGCCTGTGGAACAGAGCTACCAACACTTCCGAAAAAAATCCTTCCAAGGAATTCTTTAAGAATACCGAAGGGAAAGAAAATTCCTTGGAAGGGAAAGGAAAGTTAAGGGAAGGTATGGGATTTTAAGAATACGACTCTGCTTTCTGTGCTTTCTGTTGCTGAGCCAATTTTCTATCCAATTCAACACACCATCTTGTATTCCATGTGCTTTTAGTTTTAGCAGTAAACTTTTGTGGGGAACTTTCTGTATATCACCATGCAATTTATTGTAATTTTTCTTATGACATAAGCATTACACTATTCACAGTGCAGTTGGGTCCAGTACATGATTAGATTGATATCCAGTATTCGATGAATGTATATTAATTGTGGTCATGTGCTTAACCTCTAACGTGCTTTGTGTTATCCCAGGTTCGGATTCCGGGAGTATCACATATTTCCATAAATTTCATTTGGGAGTGTTTGGTGTTGGGTGTGAAATTAATTCAATAAGATTATTTCTAGATGCTTAAAAAAAAATGTTTGCGAGGTAGGTCCTTTGAGATCTGTGCCCCATAAATTGCTCTTTCCTCTCACATAAAGCATTACGCTATTCGAAGTAAAGTTGGGTCCAATACATGATTAGGTTGATATCCTGTATTCGATAAATGGATATTAATCGTGACCATGTGCTGAACCTTTAACTGTCTTGGCAGTGTAATGGTTAAAGTGTTACGTTCTGTATGATTGTATTTCTTTATATATCATTGTAGACATTCTCCATGTTACTAGTAGCCTACTAGGAATCCCGAGGTCAATCTTATAAGTTAAATTCTGTGCTTTTGAAGTGTTAATCTATTGCCCTCGATGATCTTCACATAAACCATACTTGTAATTACTAGATAATTTTGTATCTGCATGGCCTTCACTCACAATGTTCCCTTGAACATTGAAAGGTAAATAAAGAATATTTTTTTTTATAAATCCTACTCATTCATCCTCCAATCCTCGAAGATATTCTCACTCTTTACCCTGACCTCTTACATGAACGCTAGTGTATATGTGTATGCATAAACATTCTGATATGTGGCCTGCTAATAAATTGCCAGCCCCAGAGTTGCATAAACCAAACCACGTTAGGATTGCTACCGTTCGCCACTCGAACGTTCTTCATCAACAAAGTGACCCTCCAAGTACCTTCTCCAGGCTCCACTCCTCGGACTCTATGATTACCCCAGGAGCCATGATAGAAAACGGAGCCCAGCAATCCGCTCTCACCTCAAAACATTCGCAACCCCTTAATTCAACCCCATCTTCTCAAGAACCCCCATACCTTTCCAGATATACCGCCTATAGTGCCAGTACCGACTGGGAACAACAAATATCCCCTCAGCCCTCAGTTCTAAATTATACCCATCAAGAGGGAGAGGCACCACCACACGTGGACACAGCCGCTGTATTTGCCAACTTAACCCTCTCACGACCATAGGACGCAGAGGTTGCCAGATTAGCAATAAGAAAAAGATTACTCTCACTGTTATAATTACCTCTCCAAAATTAGTTTTCTGCCCACAGCTAACTCAAAGACAACTGCAGAGGTTGAAGTAAACAAACTAAAGGTTTATAGATACCCCTGACGGTAACAAAGGATTTAAAGTATCCCTAATAGGCTCAAAAATCGCGTCCGGATGTGAGAGGGTTAATTAACCCTTCTAATCCTAGTTTCCCTTGCAACCAGTCCAAAAACCTAACCTCAGCACCTGCAGAAATAGTGGGTAAAGGGAATGAGATAGTTCAACCTCCTGTAATAAATCAGATAAACTTACTAGACGAATCACCAACCAGAGTTGTGCCCTTCATGCCCAAAGATGCCCTCAACACGACACCTCTACCAGAAGAGACACTACCTCAACTAGCCCAACCATTGACAAGCCTGCTGGCTTGAGACCTATTTTTGGTTTTATACAGACAGTCCTAAGGTTGGATAGGACAAAACCAAGTCTAAGGTGGGATAGGCTTGTCGAAGTACCAACTGGGGATTAGGGCATGTAACCTACAACGCTTGCTGCCGCAACCTTAACTCAGTGCAACCCTGTGTAACCTACAATGATTGCCGAGGTAGCAAAGTCCAGACGTTATACGAATTCTTCGGGTTGGTTAATTAAGGGCCTGGACCCGGATTCACTAACGGTCGTAGCGTGCGATGTCGTACAGCAACCTACGATCGTTCCTAAGGGAGTGCGTAAGGTGTATTCACAAACGCATCGTTGAGCTCCCTTACGGCTCCCTTTCGGTTATTTTCACCGAGGCTTCTCTTGACCAATCAGGCGCTTGGCCTTTGTAAATAAACAATATGTCACCCACATGACCGAAGCGCCAAGAAGAACCTAATATAATTTAATTTATGAGCTTTTCATTGTTTAGCATGGCTAATTCGATCCACCACAGCCAACAAGAAGAATAATAGAGTATCTTGTGAATTGATGATAAGAAATTAGCCTAGCTAGGCTACAGGGAAGCCTGTTAGTGGCCCAAGTTAAAGGATTTCCGACGGATTGATCATTGATAATCATCTGTTAGGCTAGTTGGGAAATTTGTGTATTATTTATGCCTTAACCACAGTATATTGTTCTACTTTACCATGTCTACACCTAGACAGGGCGAGCCAAACCAAAATGCCAGACTTTACTATGTCTATGCCTGCACAAGCAGTTCTAGCCAAGCCAAAATGCCAGACTTAGCCTAGGCCTAATTTTTCAAAATAGGCCTAGGGTAATATGTTTGTATTCACACCACCTCAAGGCCTATCTACCTTTTCAAAATAGGCCTAGCATAGGCCTAGGCTATATATATATATTTTTTTTTTTTTTTTGGCTATAGCCTAGGGTAATATATTGTTTTATTCATAACACCTCCATTTTTGTTGAGGGAGCAAACCCCCCTCAACCCATTATTGTATCCCACAGTTGGTAGCATAACAATTTACCCAACATCTGGCCATGGGATACAATAATGGGGTGAGGGGGGCTTAGACCCCCCCCTACCCCTCATGACATTGTCATCATCATATATTTTACCAGCAGGGGCAAATAAGAGCAGTCAAATTAGATGCGAATATAACAGAGTGTTCGACTATGTAAACAAAGCAAATGGTACACCCGCTAACACAACTCTTACCTTGGTAAGGGTGGTGTTAGCGGGTGTACTGTCCTTGTTTAGATGAAGTTGCACGCTCGGTTATGTTCGCGTCTAATTTGACTGCATTTAATTACAAAATTATCCCACGGCCAGCTGTTATTTGCCCCCCTGCTGGAAATATATATGGTGATGACAATATGTCATGGGGGATGAGGGGGATAAAGCCTCCCTCAACCTATTGCCCAACAGTTGGCCATGGGATATAATGATAGGTTGAGGGGGGCTTTGTCGTGCACCTGATGACTGGAAGACAGGCATAATAGTCCCCCTATATAAGGGTAAAGGGGAAAGAGGAGTGTGTGGTAACTGTATGTATATGATTTATTGAGGCAACCGCATTTTTAAGTATCTGTATGTAACACTAATATTTTCTATATGCATACCTCCTTATATTAAACATGTACCATAGTAATCAGGTGCACTCACTTATATAATTGTACTGTATTGACTGCACATGGTAACTATGGGTATTTCATGATCTGCCCGCTAGGGGTATGTTACGATCAGATCGAGAGAGAGACTAGCCTACCAAAGGTCTCCCTGTACACTGTACCCTCTTCACTCCTGTATACAAGAACCTATTAACTTTTACCCAGTGTTTGACTTATCCCACCTCTTTGATAAGTACC
>JBAKBP010027527.1:0-29973 GCA_037953745.1 Lithodes maja | reverse complement strand
CTAGCTATCTATCTATCTATCAAACAAAATTTAATCGGTGAACATTTATTGGAGATGATAATGCCATATACACACATGGGGTCAAGGCCCCATCTCTTCATTTTGGGATTATCCAAACATCTCCAAAATGTACATGTATGAATGACCAATTGACCAGTTGCAAGTTTCAGGCTATAAGGAAGTTGAAGCCGTAAACATCGATATAAAACAGAAATGCAATAATGATGTAAGTTTCTGATGGATAGAAAGTATTATAAATTGAACTTAATGGGTTTATATATTATGCACTACAACCTTATTGAACTTAATGGGTTTATATATTATGCACTACAACCTTATTGAACTTAATGGGTTTATATATTATGCACTACAACCTTATTGAACTTAATGGGTTTATATATTATGCACTACAACCTTATTGAACTTAATGGGTTTATATATTATGCACTACAACCTTATTGAACTTAATGGGTTTATATATGCACTACAATCTTATTGAACTTAATGGGTTTATATATTATGCACTACAACCTTATTGAACTTAATGGGTTTATATATGCACTACAACCTTATTGAACTTAATGGGTTTATATATTATGCACTACAACCTTATTGAACTTAATGGGTTTATATATTATGCACTACAACCTTATTGAACTTAATGGGTTTATATATTATGCACTACAACCTTATTGAACTTAATGGGTTTATATATTATGCACTACAACCTTATTGAACTTAATGGGTTTATATATGCACTACAATCTTATTGAACTTAATGGGTTTATATATTATGCACTACAACCTTATTGAACTTAATGGGTTTATATATGCACTACAACCTTATTGAACTAAATGGGTTTATATATTATGCACTACAACCTTATTGAACTTAATGGGTTTATATATTATGCACTACAACCTTATTGAACTTAATGGGTTTATATATGCACTACAACCTTATTGAACTTAATGGGTTTATATATGCACTACAACCTTATTGAACTTAATGGGTTTATATATTATGCACTACAACCTTATTGAACTTAATGGGTTTATATATTATGCACTACAACCTTATTGAACTTAATGGGTTTATATATTATGCACTACAACCTTATTTTAGCTGGCAATTCTGCTAAATATTGATGTCTACAGCTCCAACTTACTTATAGCCTGAAACTCGCAAGTGATCAATTGGATTATCAACAAGATCTTTTCATGGTCATATGATGGGAGGTTCAATTGCCGACTTGCGAGTTTCGTTTTATAAGGAAGTTTGAGCTGTAGACATCGATAGTAAACAGAAATGCAATAATAATGTAGGTTTCTGATGGCTAAAGAGTATGTTGAATTGGGTTGTGTGTATTTATAAATGTACTACAAACGTATCTTAGCTGGTAATTCTGCTAAATATCGATGTCTACAACTCCAACTTCCTTATAGAACGAAACTCGCAAGTGGTGAATTGATGGCAGTTCACATGTATATACCATATGTACGAGTAAGCTCTGTGACCGGTCAACTCAACCAGTAGACCATTTCAACCAGTAGCTCTCAACCAGTACCAAATCAACCAATACGGTTAGGTTAGGTTAGGTTAGGTTAGGTTAGTACTATATTTTGGCACTGGTTTGGTTGGTCTGGGTTAATTTGGCACTGGTGGAGAGCTACTGGTTGAAATGGTCTACTGGTTGAGATGACATGGCAAGAGATGGTGGTGGAAGGAAGGAGAGAGGAAGGAAGTTACGACATGCCTATGATTTCTGGTACGGGAGAGATAGTTCAGAAGTTTTATGGGAAAATTCAGGGACACTTGGATGGCAACATTCTCAGCTCCAGCTAATGCGGTTGTGTTTCTATATCTATCTATCTCTATCTATCTATCTATCTATCTATCCTATCTATCCTGTCTGTCTGTCTGTCTGCCTGTCTGCCTGTTCAGGCCCAATCCCCACTTTTCCTTATTTTATTTTTATTTTCTATTTAATTCTATTTTATTTTGTTATATTTTTTCTTGGGGGTGGCCGCCTCAAGACAGAGCAAGAACAGGGGAAACACAACATAAAACAACAAACAAACACAGACAAAACACAAATTCACACATCTAGGTCACCCAGGAGAAGACTCCGAGACCAGGGTAACGGTTATGTTTGATTTTGTTAATGTTATATTGTCCTTTGTTATATTGTCCTTTATGTTATATTGTCCTTTATGTTATATTGACCTTTATGTTATATTGACCTTTATGTTATATTGACCTTTATGTTATATTGTCCTTTATGTTATATTGTCCTTTATGTTATATTGTCTATCTATCTATCTATTGCCCGACGCCGTGATCCCCGAAGGGGTGGCCACGAACGAACCGCCCCCATGCACCTCTGTCCCCAGTCAGTCGACGCCCCTCCCCCCAACCAGCACCGCCTTCGTTCATGTAGTTCCTCACTCCATCCTTCCACCTCATATTCGGTCTACCTCTCCCCCTCTGTCCCTCCACCTCGCTCTCGTACACCCTCTTAGTCATTCTCTCGCTTTCCATACGTTCCATATGGCCGAACCATCTCAAGTTGTTCCTTTTCACACTTTCCAGCACATCTACCTCCACACCACACCTCCTTCTTACTTCCTCATTAGTCTGTCTATCCCTCCATGTAACTCCGCACGCACTCCTTAAGTAATTCATTTCCACTGCTCTCACTCTTGGTCTGAGTCTCTCAATCAACGTCCATGCTTCGCTTCCGTAAGTCAGTGTCGGGATTACCACACTGTCATGCAAGGACTTCTTCACTTCCATACTGACCACCCTATTTCTTGTTACTGCTTTTAGCGTTCCTACAACCCTCTTCCCCTGTTGTACCCTCTCCCGCACCTCTTCATCCATAGTCCCATCTTTACTCAACACACTGCCCAGATACTTAAAAGAGTTGACGATCTCCATAGCCTGACCGTTCAGCTTCACCTCACACTCTGTGACTTCACCCCTTTCGAAGACCATAACCTTGCTCTTCCCCGTATTTACCTTCAAATTCCGTTTTTCGCACACTGTTCCAAACTCATTTACCAGACCCTGCAACTCCCATTCATTATCACTCATCAGAACTGTATCATCCGCAAACAGCAGTATAGGTAGCTTCCACTCAATTCCCTCCCTTTTCAGCGATACACCAACATCCACTGCTCTTGATAGTATTTCTTTCATAACTCCATCCATATATACAGTAAACAACCACGGGGACATCACACACCCCTGTTTCAAACCAACATTCAGGTCAAAGAACTCGCTCTGCTCACTCTCCACACGTACTGCCGCCTTTGCACCCTCATACATGCTCTTCACTGCTTTCAGCAACTTGCCCTCTACTCCGTATATTCTAAGTACTTTCCACAAACCTTCTCTATCCACTCTGTCATAGGCCTTCTCCAAGTCCATAAAGGCAACATACACCTTTTGTTTCTTCTCCAGATACTTCTCCACAACACAATTCAGGGTAAAAATCTGATCTACACATCCTCTTCCCTTCCTAAAACCTCCCTGCTCGTCGCCTATCCATTTCTCCGTTCTCACTCTCACTCTCTCAATCACTACCCTACTGTATACCTTCCCGACTACGCTTAGAAGACATATTCCTCGGTGGTTACCACACACTCCTCTTTCCCCTTTGCCCTTATATAGGGGGACTATTATGCCAGTCTTCCAGTCATCGGGTGCACTCCCCTTCTCCCATGCTAGTTTGCACATTTTCCATACCCATTCTATCACTATCTCACCACCATACCTCAACATTTCCCCACACACTCCATCTGTTCCTGGTGCTTTCCCCAACTTCACTCTTTTCATGGCTTCCCACACTTCTGACCTCCTGATCCCCACCTCCTCCTCCACTACTTCTCTTCTTCTCCCTCCCATACCATATCCAGCTATGTTTGCTGGCTCTTCATTCCTTTCATTTAGCAACTCACTGAAGTACTCCCTCCATCTTTCGACTCTCTCTTGCTTCTCGGCTAGCATTCTCCCATTCTTATCTTTCACACCCTTACTGTTTCCCTTGCTACCTTCCCTAACTTTCTTGACTTCTTTCCAGAACAGTTTCTTACTCTCCCTCCATTTTACACTCAGATTCCTTCCAAATTCCTCATCTACTCTTCTCTTACTTTCCTTCACTACTCTCTTCACCACCCTCTTACTCTCCACGTACCTCGCTCGTTTCTGTCTCTCGGAATCTTCATTCCCTCTACTACCCAACCACTCTCTATATGCTTTCTTCTTTTCTTCCACAGCTATTCTTACCTCTTCTGTCCACCATGCTGTACCTTTCACTCCCCTCCCTCTTCTCCTCACTCCACACACCTCCTCACATGCTGCACAGATCTCATCCTTAAACACCTTGCTCATCTCCTCCACTTCCTCCATAACTTCCAGGTCGAACCCACCTAGTCGTCTTTCCACTGCTCTCCTGTACTCCTCCCTGACTTCCTCCTCCTGCAACCTCTCCACCCTCCTCACCATTCCACCCTCCTCTCGCCTCCCTCCCGCTCTCCTCACCCACTTCTTTTGTATCCTAACCTTAGCTACCACTACATAATGATCAGACAGACCCCCTCCAATACCCCTATACACCCTAGCATCCATCACAGATTTCTTCATTCGTTCATCCACACATACATAATCAATCAATGACTTTCGTTCCACCACTGTCTTATCCTTCATCGTCAACATCCGTTTCCACGTGTACCTGTGGATCATTCTGTGTCGGAAGAAGGTGTTGGCTATCCACAGCCTCCTCCCCACACATACGTCCACAAGTGCACTACCATTCCCATTCACCTCTGATGGTACCCCCCACCCTCCCACCACTCCCTCAACTTTCCTATCACCCACCTTACCATTCATATCCCCAATCAGAAATATTATTTCGTTCTTGTCAAACTTCTCCAGGCACGCCTCCACATTCATCCAGAACTCCTCTTTCTTTCTTTCAAGTATATCCTCTGTCGGGGCATACACGCATACAATCACCCACGTTTGTATTCCTACTTTCATTCTCACCCACACAATCCTTGAACCCACAGACCCATACTCTCTTACACATTCCTTCCATTTGCTACTTACAAACAAACATGCACCTTCTCTCGCTGTTCCTTCACTCACTCCAGCACACACACCCATTCCACATTCCCATTCTCTCACATCTGAACCTTTCCATTTGGTCTCTGTCATTCCACATACATCCAGCCTGGCATTCACTAACACTTCCAGAACCTCTCTCTCTTTTGTGCCATCATTCATGCCACTAACATTCCACGTAGCCATTCTTAGAATGTCCGAAGGCATGTCCTTAGTCGGTCGTGGTCCGTCAACGTTGGTTCCGTCCGCATCCGAGGCTGTTCGTTCGTTTTTTTTTTGCTTAGATATTTTTTCCGGGTGGGGGTCGCAAGCCCACCGACCCAACCTCTTTAGTCGCCTCTTACGACACGCAGAAGGCACGTGGGGCATATTCTATTCCCTAACCCCCAGGGGGGGGTTAAAGGTCTTTTTACTTTGCTTAATTAACTTTTTGGCTTTGCGTCGTAGCTCTACAAATTTCACCCGTTCATCGTCATTTGTTTTATTAGACAGAAGACTCGTGTTCTATTTATCAACTACATCGTTTTCTATTGATCAACTACATCAAGGTGGACATTTGGATCTGATCACATTTCAAACTGCAAGCTTGTGTGTGTGTGTGTATGTGTGTGTGTGTGTGTGTGTGTGTGTGTGCCTATTCTAATGGGGTATAAAGGTGCAATACCAAGGGGAAGTTTGTCATTTCTGGACCCCCTTCTCCCTCATGTTTAGCAACAGTAGTTTTGAGAGCTTAAGACGTATTGCTCCATTAGTTTGGCGATTTTAAGTCCTGTTGTGCAAATTTTCCTGTCGGGCGATAGCAAGCCTGTAATTTAGGAGGAAACAGTCTTTGGCCAAGAAATTTTTCTACCTAAAAATTTACAATTTCATCTGAAAGGGGGGTAACCTCCTAAATTGCAGGCTCGCTATCACTCGCCAGGGAAAAAGATGAAACCTAAATGGCACAAAAGATCTTAAAACTGACAGAAATGAGGTGAAAGGTTTTAAAATCGCCAAACTAATGGGGCGAACGTCTTAAAATGTCAAACTAAGGAGGCTAAACATGAGGGAGAAGGGGCTCAAGAAAAAAAAACATAAATGAAATCTCCCCATAAGTAGCTTCCAGAACAGGATTGCGGAATAAAGTTAACGATAAAAGCTCTCGTGTAATATCCCCTTAACTTTAATACCAGTTCGAGATTTATTAAGTACTCACACATACATAAACACATACAGGCACAAAACACATTATATCGATATATATATATATATATATATATATATATATATATATATATATATATATATATATATATATATATTGTTTAGAATATCTCTTTCTTCTTGCATACTTTCTTTCACGTTTCATCTTCCATCACCCCTGCATTCACCTCCACCTACATTACCCCTCCCCCCCCCCTCCCCTCCGCCCACCACTTTCACTCTCCCCCGCCCACCATCCCCACACCTTCCTCTCGCCCCCGCCCACCCCTTTCTCTCTCCCCCGCCCACCATCCCCACACCGCCACTGATCCCGTCATTATCGGAGAACACAGGTGAACACAAGACCAGGTATTAAGGGATCACAGGGGACCCACAAGGCATAATAACGAACGGAAAGGAAGCTAGTTTCCTGGTAAGTCGACTCAGGGGAAATATAACTCATTCTCCTATTCAATATAAATACACACACACATATATATATATATATATATATATATATATATATATATATACTGTATATATAAAGGCGCATGTTCACACGATAATAGTGATGTCCTATTACTATACTATGTAATGCAGACAGTAATATTCCATGATTGTAAGATAATAAGGAGATAAAAGTAGTTAGAATTATTGTCGACACTTTATGGGGAGGAGCACTTTATGGACAACGTTTCGCTTCGATTGACATGATGAGGCTCTAAGCAAAACGTTTTCATTGTAGTGCTCCTCCTCATATGGCACTTATATTCATTCTAACTTACTTTTACCATCTTACAAGTTATAGATTATTATTGTCGGCATCACCATTTTCATACCTCATATAACTCTCTCTCTCTCTCTCTCTCTCTCTCTCTCTCTCTCTCTCTCTCTCTCTCTCTCTCTCTCTCAACTATCTCAACGGTTATATAACTAAGATCAATTTCCTACATTACACAACAAATATTTCGTAGAGGATGCTTCAAAGCGTCCAGGTAGACTGTGTGTGTGTGTGTGTGTGTGTGGAGAGAGAGAGAGAGAGAGAGGGGGAGAGAGAGAGAGAGGAGGGGGGTGATCTGAAGTGCATATGGAATATTTGGTTTGGCATTCCCAATTATCCTCGTGACTGAATAGCATTTACATACATCCCTGTTCAATATATATATATATATATATATATAATTATATATATATATATATATATATATATATATATATATATACTGTATATATATATATATATATATATATATATATATATATACTGTATATATTTTTCTTTTCATGTGGATGAGGGAGACAAAAGGCAAAACTACCTGTGACGAATGCCTCCCCCAGAGTTAAAAGAGTGACAGGGCCAAAATCAAGGAACGTTCGATCCAAAATGTATATAAAATGTATATATATATATATATATATATATATATATATATATATATATATATATATTCACTGGAACTCATAAAAAGTTTTATTCATAACTAAGGGAAAACATGAATTCTTATAATGAAGTATGACTGCATTGACATAAATGGCAATATTGTATGGCAAAATAAGTTCACATCAGAAAAGTACTCGTATTTCTCTATACAATGCTGGCTCGCTATCGCTCGCCAGGAAGAAATCTACACCTAGATGGGGATAAACGTCTTAGAAAACAGTAGGCTGACTGGGGCCGAATGGATACAAGCCAGAGAGAGAAAGAAAAGGATAAGAAAAGCAGGTGACCCCCCTTAAACCCATTATACTACTTGCTTCACTTGGCTCACCTCACTCACCTCACTCACCTCACTCACAATGATAATTAACTGTATTCGAGTAAGCGTACCTTTTGCTAACTCCCCTGGTCAGAGACTTTGAGGTGTGACTGTACATACCAAAATGTGACTAATATATTCGGAATATATCATTTTGCTTTACTTTAAACTGATATCAACTAATATGTTTTTAATTCCACCATATTTGGGTGACCTAGATGTCAGTGTGAATTTGTGTTTTGCTTTTGTGTGTTCATTGTTTTCTGTTGTGTTGTGTTGTCCCTCTTCGGGCTCTGTCTTGAGTCGGCCACCCCCAGAAAAAAAAAAAAAGGAAAAAAAAAAATGGGAAATGGGCCTGAGTAAATACATACATGCATACATACAATATATATAATCTTCACATAGGCAATTTGTGATGCTCTGATTACAAATTTTCTTGGTCAGTAAAGTGCACAGCATGTATGCCACGATTTATTAAGGGGGCCCACCTCCTTTTTATTTAGTTTTTTTTTTTTTTTTTTTTTTTAAGAGACAATGAACGGAGGAAGGAAAAACACAGATAAAACAAAAAGGTCCATGTGCCTAAAGGCATCCTCCATTCATAAATTTTTTGTAACAACTGGATTTAAACATTTGTAGATTGTAAGTTTGTGGAAAGCAATTCGAGGGAAGTGAATTCCAAACAGTAGTAGCTCTGGGGATAAATGAATTCTGATAAGCAGAAGTTCTGCATTGTGGAGGAGAAAGTGTAAATTCATGGGCGCTCTCAGCTGCCCTAGTTCTACGGGGAAAGATGTGGAGAGGCGGCACAATTGAAGCAAGTTCCTCGGAACAATTGCTGTGAAAATATCTGTAGAATAATGCAAGGGATGCAACGTTTCTTCGTATGGATAATGTAGGAAGGTCCTGTGTGATTGCAGGGTTATTTATTAATCTAATAGCTTTATTTTGAATTTTGTCCAACTGCCTCAATGCAGCCACTCCACTTCCACCCCACAGAGGTGAACAGTAATCCATCTGAGAACGCACATGTCTTTTATATATTACGGCCAACTGCTCGTCAGTGAAGAATTCTCTAACTCTGTACAGGAGTCCCAGTTTTTTAGAGGCATTCTTAGCAATGCTTCTAACATAATGTGTCCAGCTCAAGTTAGTAGTTAATGTTACACCGAGAATGTCAATACTAGGGGAAGTGGGAATATTTACATCATTAAAAAATATATGGGAGTCAGTGAGATTCTGTCGGTTAGAAAATTGAATGTACTTGGTTTTCTGTGCATTGAAGGAAACTAGATTTCTTTTGTCCCCATTCATTAATTCTAGAAAGGTCTTGGTTCAGAGAAATTGCAGTGTTTATTTTTGAATTTATAAGATCGGGTTGGGTGAAAGAATTGGTAAATGTGAAATGTAAATGTTGTCCTTTTTGCCATTCGTGATGTCCCTTCAGAGTTCTTGGGATTCTCGCCCAATTCCCTTGTGTTTGATCATCATGTCAGAGGGCCCCTGGATGTGGTAAAGGATGCCTGGGAGATTGATGCGGCAGGGGGCCCTATGCCTCTGCTTGAGTATGTGCAGAAGACTCAGGAGAGGTTACAGACTGCCCTGCAGCTAGCTAAGGAGCATCTAGTTGCAGCACAAAGCAAGATGAAATACCAATATGATAAGCAGGCTAAATCTTGGGCGTTCAAGGTGGGCGACGAGGTTCTGGCACCATTACCAGCTAAGTTTTGTGGTCCATACAAGGTTATTAAGCAGATTGGTGAGGTTGACTATGTAATAGGTACGCCCGACCGTCGCAAAGCCTCCCAATTCTGCCATATTAATATGTTAAAGCCCAACCATAAACCGACTGCATCTGGCTGTGGCGCTGACGGAGGTGATGCTGCGCACGCAGGTGTAGCCGCAAGGAATGCGGGTGTGCGCATGTCTGGTATCGGAGGGGAAGTCTTTGTACTTATGAATTGTGGGAATGATTGCACAGGTGGTACAGATTGCCCCTCTCATGATCTGGCTGTAGTAGGGACGGAGGAGGAGAAGGTGGTTGACTATTTAGAAGCTGCGGTCCCGGCTGGGTTGTGTGAGGGCAATGGGTATCTTGCTCTTTGAGACAAGTTGCAGCATCTTGGTCCTAAGCAACAGGATGAGTTGTGCACTAGGCTGTGGCAGTACTCCAGCGTGTTTGGTGATTCTCCAGGCCTGACACTCCTGGGTGATGCACGACATAGAGGTTGGAGCAAGAAGAATCTAATAAGGAGAGGTGACTCTTTGCTTTTGGTTGTAGGCCTCTGATACCCCATCTAACGTCAAGCACCCCCTAATAGAGAACGGTTAATTTCGAACAGTAACTATACAGTTTATACCCCTCATTAGAGAATGTACCGTTCCTTAGAAAACGGTTATATTCGAGCTATAACTATATAGTTTCTAATATCTATAGGCTACCGCCTGCAGTACTCAATATCTCTTAGTGTTTCACAATTTATAATAGCTCTTATAGGCCTATATCTAAGTAATAGGCTACTGTAAAAGTCACCCATTATGTTTAAATTGTGATCCCATTTTTGTCATCATTATTGTCCTACCTCGGTCCAGATACTACTACAACTAAATATATTGTGCTACATTCCATGTATACAATCTAGTATTTGTGCAGCAACTATACCTTTTTCTGTATAAAATACTTGATCTAATATAATACTTTTGTGATGTGTAGGTTACTCAACGTCTATATCTTGTATGGGTTTTGTTCCTTACATTTACATTTTGTTCAGTACCTGTATGGATCTCAGCCATATGTTTCCAATAGTGTTCGTACGTTCGTTCGTACGAAAGGTTTGGATATAGAATAGTTACCCCTATTATTCTATTTTCCTAGATAGCTAGGCCTTCTGCATTATAGAAAATGTAGGTATTTGAGTCACTAAAATATTTCAGAAATAGGGAGGGTGATTTTAGAGTGGGGGGGGGGGGAGCCCCCGTAGGGTTAGTAATGGGTGTCAGATGTGGTAATTTGATGTTTCCTATGATTGTACAGTGTCATAGGAAGATTTTAATAAGAAAACAAAAAATGAAAATTTCTTGAAAAAAGTAAAATGAAGGTCTAGGGTCCCCTTAACCCGAAAACGGCGAAAAGACTCTGAATAGGTTTTGGTGGTAAAAGGCAATGAACCTCTTAAGATCCAAGGCCTAAACAAATTTTTTTTTAAAAGGCCCCAGGAACACTTAAGACAAAGGAATATGTGATTAAGTGAGATAATTCTCCTCCATACCTTCTATCACTCCTCCACATGTGTCAAAACCCCCTCATTCCCCCCTTTACCCCCCACTTAAATTATCACCTATTTTACCTCTTATTCCCTTGTTTATCGATTTATTTATCGCGCCAATATCTCCAACCTGGTTCTAAGATGTTCTGCCCATATCAAGTGCGTAGACAGAGAAAGAGAGAGAGAGGCTCAGTCTACCTTCAGGCCTCGGAGAGAGAGGGGTGTACGTCTCGTTCGCCTCACACTTCATGACTGGAGGGTCGGCAATAAATCGTCTTTTTCTCCCCCCAAATACTAATCCCACTTGTTTTATTGATGTTACATGTTAATATCTTCATATTAAACGTAAAATAGGCGCATATGAATAAGTAATAATGATATTTATCGTAAAATTACAATTTTAGGCGGAAATGAAGCCCAATATCGTCGCTTGGCGGTAGGGTGTGCACTACCAATAGCGCGCCGTTCTCGGTCTAATGCTTCCAAAACCAAATTTCTCCATCTATCTATCCATCCGGAACTCCCAGAGGACTATCCCTTATTCTCCAACAATACAAAAATCAATCCTACATCTGCTCTCAATATTCTTGGTGTTTTATTTTTTTCTGCTCTCACTTGGAAGGACCATATTACTAGTCATGCTAAGACAGCCTCCCAGAAGCTGGGAGTGCTCTACCGCCTCAAGGGATTCTTTACCCCTGCACAGCTTCTTGCTCTGGGGCACAGTGCGTCCTTGTATTGAATATTGTTCACATGTGTGGGGAGGATTCTCTCACACCGCACTCCTAGATAAAGTAGAAAGGAACGCCTTTCGTATAATTAATTCCCATCCACTCACCAACTCTCTGCAATCTCTCTCTCTTTGCTGCTATGTTGCATCTCTCTCGCTATTCTACGCTACTACAATAATCAGTGCTCCTCAGAGCTCTCCCTATGTATACCACCTCCTCTATGTAGGGTACGTGGTACCCATCTTGCAACACAATCCCACCCCTACTCTGTGCAACTCTCCAACCCAAGAGTGAAACATTACTCTCAGTCTTTCTTCTATTCAAAAGCTGAGCTCTAGAACTCTCTCCTAGAATCAGTCTTTTCCTCCTCCTATGACATAAATTGCTTCAAACTCCGTGTGTCCAGGCATTTTGGCTCGAACGTCCCTTGATTTTGGCCTTGTCACTCTTTCAATTATGTGGGAGGCACTCACTACAGGCAGTTCTGCCTTTTGTCTCCCTCACTCACATAGAAAAAACAGATATATGGTCGATTCCTTCAAATACATGATCGTTATTATCAGCAGTGTTGATAGTAGAGACTGAACTCATACTTATTGCACCCGATTCCAAATGTTCTCTTCCCAGCGGTACCCTCAAGGACATAGCAGACTCACGACGTGAAGCATCCATGGCAGCACATGTACTATTGATGAAAGTGCTTTTGGCAAGTCGAAGAACAGATTTGGCACAATTCTGGACAACAACATAAACAGTTCTAGATTCTGAAGTTTGTTGATTGTCTGAATGTGTTATTCCTTGTTTTGGACAGCAGTGGAACAAGCATGACTAAACCTAGGATTATGTGCATTAGTCTGAGTGAAAGGCAATGGAATGTAAGCCTTCTTGCTGAAAGGGGGTATCCCATTGTGCGACTTTTCGATGGCGAACGCCCAGTGACAGAGGGCGACAGGATTTGTTTGTCTATGTTCCAAAATTTGCCATATTCGCTCGAACATTCTCCAATTGTCGCTGAAATCACACAACGGTCGCCCATGTTTGCCCAGATTCCCCCAGATTCGTCGTATATTTTGAGCATACCCCAAAAAACGGCTGCGAATTCAAAATTTTGGCGAATGTTGTGCGACAATCCCCCTTTGTCTCACTTCATTCGCCCTTGGTCGCACTATAGTCGCACAATTCGTACCCTTGTCCCCGTATTCGCCAGTACCGGCGAATTCGGCGAATGTCGGGCGAATGTTGTGCGAATGCCGAGCGAATATTGGTCGAATATGGGCGATTGTGGACGAATGCCCTGCGAGCATTGGAGCGAATATGGCGAATTGCAATTATTGGCAACGCTGCTTGTGAGCGAATTTGCTCGATTATGGCGACTACCGTGCGTTGATTGTGCGAATGCAGTGAGTGTTTCGGACGAAAATCAGCTAATGCAACATGACAAAATGGCGACATGGGTTGTATTAGGGCGAATGTAGGTCGAATGAGGGCGAACGTTGGGCACAGAAATTATATTGGGGACGCCATGACCCTTGCGATAACACTATCTATGGTCGCACACTTTTCACTGACCATATATAAACGCCAGTCCGGTCAGGAGGTCATTACCCTAGTTCTGACGACCGCGATCACACGTACATACACCCGTCCGTGCACCCGCTTGCATCATGCCACGAACACAAAAACCTACTAAGAAGGCAGTGAAGAAGGCCCCAGAGAAGAAATCCACAACGAAGGCCAAGAAGATGGACACAACCCAAGACCCCCAACCAGGCACCAGTACGGAGAACGAGACCTGCAACTCCATCCCCTTCTATGTCCTAGTCAGGATCGCACTCTGGCTCACCAAAATCTCCACTGCAGGGACTGGAAGAGGAGAGCCATATTGAGCGTGGGGTCACAACTGAGGAGGAACCCGATCATAACAACTCCTCAGATTCGACGCCTCCTCCAGGCAAGAGGAACTACAGTATGTTGCAGTGGTGATGGGCTGGTCTATCAGAGTGAGAACTGAGGGATCTCTGCCATACCCATAGCTTACTCTGACTGTTCCTTTTACTTATATATTTTCTAAATCTCAAGTGACGGCGTCTCTTCCGTGAATTGACCTCCCAATCTACCAAGATTGGAAGCCAAAGCATCACATTTTTCCTTTGTCCCTCAACTTTCTCTTCATAATTGCTGAGGGGCACAGGGCCCTGGGTGGGGCTTTGGTTTCCCGGGCGTTTCCGCACCCTCCTCAGCTCCCTGCCATGGAGTGGCTTCGGTCACCCAGGCTTTATTGTGGTCGGCAGGGAGGGTACTGTGGGGGTACTCGGTTATGGCCTTGGCCTTGCTCGGGGCCTTGGGGCTGTTCGGCCAGGCAGCTTGGGGAACAACAACAACAACAACAACAACAGTATGTTGCATTCACATTCCTGGAATGGTTCCAGGAAAGACCATTCCTGTATGATAAGGGACTGAAGGCCTTCAGGAATAAGGAAAAAAAGGAGGCCGCCTAGAACGAGAAGGCCAAATCTCTCAACGTAACTGGTAAGTTGAAAATGTCAAAGTGAGTGTTTGTGTGAAACTGTGCAATAATGTTTAAAAAAACAAAAACAACAAAGTGTTTTGCATATCAAATAAAATTGACATTGTGTGCGAAGCAGTGTTCGTTTTTGATAACGTAATTAATTGGGTGCCCTGGTGTCAAGAACTATGTTATTTGCATATTTTCTTTATTGCACAGGTCATGCAAACACGCGCGAATTGTGTAAACACTGTTATTTGTGATATTTTGTGCTTTTACAAGGGTACTATCATACCCTGTGTGCAGATGCGTTTTGTGAAAGATTTCATCTTTTATATATAACTGACCTACATATGACCAGTTTAAAGTGACATATAATAATTGCTGTTGTTGATCGCCAGCAAAAAATTTTGGTGTCATAGATTTTCAATACATTTCAATGTATACGTTTATTAACTCATGTTTTTTCTTCTTCAACAGTCCCTCAACTTAGACTGTGGGTGAAGGGGATGAAGACTCGGTACGGCAAGCTGAGCAACGTGAAGTCTGGCCAGAAGGCAAAGTACCCCACCGAGAGGGAGAAATAGATTCTGGCCAACTTCAGTTTCCTCTTTCGCCACATTGCCAGGGTCAAGGGACACACGAAAGAGGAGGTAATTAAGCGTATTTCTTTAATATTTCTATACAAATTAAGGTATTTCATTGATTCGTCATTAAATGTTGAAAACATATGTTTTCTTACAACGTAATAAATCGGTGTTATCATGAGAAGAACGTTGTACAGATCATTATTTAGGTTTTATTGAAACTATTATTTTAATGTTTATTTATTCATGGAATATTGACTTATTATTAAATGATTATTTTATATATATATACAGTATTATATATACATAAATATATATACATATGTATAGATAAATGTATATTTATATATATATACTGTACAGTATATATATACATTATATATAGATATAGATATATTTTCTTTACTATGTTACTATCTTATTATGTTGTTAGTTTATTCGTTTCGTCGACTATTGATGTTTTCATCCTTAACCCACTGAGCCCCAGCTAGTTATAAATAATGCTGGGGTCACACATTCCCGTATATCGCTCCCGACAGCTCCCGTCAGGCGTAATCGCCAATTTTGTGTTCTGACGGGCGTAGTCTGGCCGTGTACGCCCGTATAGACCACGACTATTGCACTTCCCGACAGACGTACCGTGACGGGGCCAGTGTTACGTCAGACGTAATGTAGTCGTATGGAACTACGTACGTGCTTGCGACTTTCGTAAGCATGTCCCCGTTAGTCCGCCTGGGCTGCCCGATTTGCGGGAACACAGGCCACGCCCATGGCCATGCCCCCACAAGACCTGCGTAGCTGAGGCCGTACGTCTTGGGAGTGTTTAGGACTTACGTGGACCGTTTCCGGACAAGCGTAGGCACACCCCGTCTGTCCAAACACAGACAAAGACAGTCTTTGTCAACCACGTAGGTCTGGGTTGGAATACGGGAACTACGAAAGGGCAGGGCTGGCCACAACTTTCCCATTCCCACTCCTGACTCAGCACCATGAAGAACATCGCGGAATACATCCTGGAGGAGTTCAAGATGGTGAACTCCCTAATCAAACCGGAAAACAGGCATAACACTAGGCTCATGAAATGGATCATTTCCTACATAGAAATGTTAGAACTGCTTGCAATAGCAAACTACATCCATCAAGATGAACAAGAGAAGAAGAAGGAAAGGAGCAAGAGGACAGTGTGGGTGTGGCCATATCTACAACGAAGGCCTGAACATGGCCATTATGAGAAGCTGATGCAAGAGTTGGCCACAGAATGTCCACAACTGTACAAAAACTTCACCCGGGTAGACAAACAACTATTTGATGAGATAGTGGAACGTGTCACCCCCCTCATTCAGAGGAAACCTACGTTCTGGCGGGAACCCATTCCTCCTGGTCTGCGGGTGGCCATCACCCTACCTCAAGACCTACTTCTCTTCCCCTCAAGAATCTGTGGCTTGGCAGGATGACAGGATTTAGGTGAGTTACATTTACTTTAATACTTCATTGAAAATTGTAAGATTTTACCCTGTTTACTTATTATTTTGCTTTATATTTTAGTGTCATCTTACATTTCAGTTATCGAGTCTTTGCTAGTTTGCTTTGTATTGTACTTTTATCTTTTAATTTGGATTTTCTTTAATGTTTTAGGTTCTTCCATATTTTTTTTATTTGATATTTTTATATTTCCTTTAATTACTTAAATTGTACCATGCTTATTTAATTTTCCATCTTTGACTTTTATATTTCATTCATTGTTTTTTTATTTTTTCCATATTTCCTTTGTTTTGTACTTTATGTTTTACAGTTATATTTAATTTAAGTTGTCAGTCAAGGATATTCATAATTATTATTAACCATATTATCATTATTGCGTTTAAATTAATTATTTCTTTTTTATGCTTACTCATTACTTTCATTATAGATTGTATTTGTCATCTTATTAATCAATAATTATGATAAAATATTGGAAATAGAAACACACACGTCATTACACAAATACATATATTTTTTCAAAATACAAATTAACATTTATTTACATATAGAGAGGGTAGGGCTACTTCTTGGGGGTCTCCAGGGTTTGATTAACGGGATCTATGGCCGACCCGGGCGTACCTGGATTGAAAGATGCAGGTGATTATTGGCCCGACATCAGATCAATGAAGGTGGTGCCAAACTGCCCCAGGTCGAACGACGTGTGGCTGGGTGTGGAGGCAGTAGGCGGGACGAATTGGCGAGGGGGTGTCGCTACACGTGGCGGCACCAGCAATGACTGCAAGGCTGCAATCTGGTGTGCAGGTAGCACGATGCCCCCAGCAGCAGGCTGGGGCTGGGTCGGCAGGGTGGGAGGAGGCATGGTGGGAAGAGGCAGGGTGGTTGCCGGAGTGCCCTGGTACATCAGTGTCGGTTGTATAGGATGCTGCTGTGCCAGGGGTTGGGGTTGGGGGGCCGGAAAGTCAAAGCTCCTGTGGGCGTGCAGCAAGAGGTCCGGACCAGGCCGGGCCACTCCCTCCGCATGGGCAAGCTTGAACCGGTCGATGGCTGCCAAGAGTTCCAACTTCAGTTGGGTGTTATAAGCTGGAGGCAGCCCCACACAGTCTTTGGCCATGCCCTCCAGGGAGTGGCGCCAATACTTGTGGTCCGGGCCCTCGACCACATCGAAAGCCTTACCCAGGTTCTGGCGCAGCTTCTCCGAATTTTCAAGGACCTTGAACAAGGAACAAGAGAACATTAAACACACGAAACATAATATTTTCATATTTGACCAAGTATTAATTTTAACCAATGAAATTTTGCGGTATTCTGGGAAGCCAATATGTTCAAAGTTATTGTTGATAGTATGGTGTGAAATCATGACATCTTTAGTATTATTATTACTTTATGTTATTCTAATAACTTTGGAAACAGAAACACTTTATCTAATAATAGCATGGAATTGCAATGGGGTGCCAACAATGAACAATGTAACTAATATTTCCTCTACTCACTTGCTCCAGGGTCCCGTGTGCTGTAGTTGAAGGGACAGCACCAGGAGGCTTCCCCTTCTTCACCTTCCGCGCAGGCTGGGCGATGGCTGGGGGTGTTTCCTGCTCCTCCTGACTGCCGGCAGAGGGGTCATCCACTTCGTAGACTGGGGCGGCAGGTGCTGGAGTGGGGTCAGGGACAGGAACAGCAGCAGGCTCCGGTGCGGCAGCTTGGGCAGCAGACTGTTGGGACATGAATGTATAATTAGTAACATGTACATTATTTATGAACTTTAAAATAACATTCAACATAACCATTCATCCTTGTAACCTTTAAATAACATGAATAAACTGGTTTGAGTTATTATGCATTTCATTAACCCGTTGAGCCCCGGCTAGTTATAATATTTTGTTCACCCCAGTCCCAAGCCATTTTCACTTCTTTTTTTTTTGTTTGCTAAAAATGGAAGACAAGGATGAGAAATGAAAAAAAAAAAAAAAAAAAATCACCTCGGACATTTTTTTTTGGGGGGGGGGGGAGCCTCAAAAAAATGTGTTGAGCCAAAATGGAAGAGAATGGTGAGAAATGAAAAAAAGGAAAAAAACTCATTTCGGTCATTTGGGGGGCAGGGGGGGGGTCGAAAGTTCGTCTCCCCCGCATGACCACCCACCCGGGAGCACTAGGGTAAAAACTGAGTATGGCATTGTACGACATCCTAAGGAGTGTCTCACATAAATCTCAAGCCTCTAGCTCCCATATGACCGGAGTAATGAAGGTTCAAAGTGGCGGTGAACTAAGGGTGTAAAGTATCCCCACTAAGCCCACCACCACCAGCCGCGCGGCTGTCTCGGCCCGCTCACACCTACTGGCCCGGCTCCCACACACACTACGGTACCTCCCCCTCCTATTCTCCCGCCATTTCCTACCTTACGAGCCACGTAAGTGTTTTTTATGTGTCGGACGCACGTGATGCGTCGCTGGGAGTTGGTGATCAAACACTGCCGACGCAACACGTGCGACGCTGGGTCTCACCGGGTTAACAAAATTTTTAAGTTAACACGATAAATTGAACACAATAATAGCATCATTATAAGCAAAATAATTACGAAAAAAACAAAACCTGACACTGTCACTGTGAAAGGGTTTGAAAACATAACAAATATCAACGTACCTCAGGCATACCAAGTGTCCGGGGCTTCTTTTGACGCACGATGTGTGGCTTCATGAAGTGGAACATGTTGAGGATCCACTTTTCCCTCTCCGTCAGTCGTTTGGCCCCAGCATCACTCTTCACCTTGCTGAGCCGGCCGAACCTGGAGCGGAGAGATCCCCACCACGTCTTTAAGTCGAAGGCGGTCATTGGTGGGTCCATGGTCGCAGCCTTCTCCGCCCATACAGCCTCAATATGCTCCTTGTTCTTGTGCCTGGGGTCACCCTTGTCGTAAATAAAAGGCGCATCCAGTTCAATCCAATCTGCCAGCATACGCTCAGTCTCCTCCGTCAGTAATATGTTGGTCTTCTTCCGGTACCGTTTCTTTGGTGGGGCCTGTACGCTGTTGGAAGGTGCAGGTTCTTCTTCTTCCTCCTTGTCTTCCTCACTCTCATCCTCGGGAACCTCTTCGACAGTGTCGAGCTCTCCACTTTCGGGGCCGAGGTCGATAATAACTTCATCTTCATCAGGCGTCGAGAGGGCAGGCGGTGAGGTGGCAGAGTTGGAGGGGCCAGGCTGAGAGGGGTCAAAAGGTGAGGTGGCAGGCGGAGAGGTGGCAGGCGTTGAGGGGTGAGGCGGTGAGGTGGCAGACGTCGAGGTGGCAGACGTCGAGGTGGCAGACGTCGAGGTGGCAGGCGGTGAGGTGGCAGACGTCGAGGTGGCAGACGGAGAGGTGGCAGGCGTCAAGGTGGCAGGGGAAGCCTTCCTGGCCTTCTTCACGCCTTTCTTATGCATGGTACAGGGCAGGGCAGGGCAGGGCAGCGTGCAGATGGTGGCTGGAGATACAGGGCAGGGCAGAGGGTGGCAGGGTGGCAGGGTTGGCTTGTTGGTTGCTGCTTCGGTGTGGTGAGAGGTGTGACTGGAGTGTGCCCCGCTGGTCCTTATATACCCCCCCGTATAACGTTGCCGCGTTTTCCCGCCAACCCGAAGTGCGGCGGGGCTGCCAGATGCGCCCGGACTAACGTAAACTTTCCCGTTTGACGGGAATATTTTACGATTGACGGGAGCAGCTTACGTCTGACCGGGCGAGCGGCTACGTCTGACCGGGCTGCTCCCGTCAGACGTAGCCGCTCAACCGGTCAGACGTAAGATTTCCCGACTTTTGACATACGGGAGTGCGTGAGCCGACTGTGATTTCAAATTCAAAACATACCGGGCAGCCTTGGCCGCACCCACCACCTCCCCGACCAGCGTGGCTACTCCCGTCATGCGTACCAACCCCCACGACTATACACAATTTCATTTACGTTTTGCGTACTATGCCCTTACGTTTTACGTAATCGGTTGCCAACTACCAATAAACCTTCGTACGGGAGCATATACGGGAATGTGTGACCCCAGCATTAATGTACCACCAGGGACCGGCAGGTTTTGATTTTTTTTCTTTTCCAGAAACAATAGCGAATGGGTTAGAAATGAAGGAAAAACCACAAAAAATCAATCAAAAAGGTCAAAAATTGGTCCTGGAGCCCCCGAAAACGGATTCTACAAGAGTAAAAAATTGGAAGGCAAATACACCCAAAAAACATGTTTTTGCACATTCATGCGCACGCAGTTGGACTTTGAGAGTTTTCAACCATCGGCAAGGTTGCGAGGGATACTTACACAGTTCCCATACAAATCTGAGCCCTCTAGGTGCCATAGGACTGGAGTAATTAACATTGACGACACGTTGTCGTCGCTGGGGTTTAGCGTTACTTACATTGCCGACGACACGTTGTCGTCGCTGGGGTTCAGTGGGTTAATCTTGCAGTCATCGCCTACAGGCATGACCACTGATAATATTTGCCCAGGGGTGTTCTTCACCCATGACAAATGTACAGGCGGAGAAATAGGTTATGTAGTTCGTAATCGTGTTTGTCATTTTCCCAGTATTAATGTTATATTATAGTTTGACAGAGATGGATAAATTAAACTTTGACACAGTCATAATTGTAACTTTGTAATCACCCACTACATTCATATATAGCCATTCTCGGTTTTCGTCCACATTTGTTCACTCACTGCATAGGTACATTGACACAATCAAATTAAAAAATCTGAGTATGCTTCAACATTCGCCACCCACTTTACTCTGATTATATAAACATATTCAGTATTCGTTACCATTCGTCATACACTGCATATGTTTGATGGACGGGGTACTGGGAAGGAGATGGTGGTGTCCAATTTCATTCAGATAAGATAACGTGGCGACACGCCATATGTCACCCGCACTCGGGGTAAATTTTACACCACACACTGCTCACGGCCCTATTTGTCTGTCGTCAAACAATGTTTAATATTATTTGTGTATTATTATTTTATTTTATAAAAGTTCCCTTTGTTCACACAGGTGTTGAGGGATCGTCGGCTGCAACTGGCGGAACTGGTGGAAGAGATCGCCAAACTAACCCAAAAGAAGACGCCACTGGAGGAGGAGGTAGATTCATTCGCTTTGTTCATGACGAACACGCTGAAGTCCCTTAATAGGAACATAAGCCAAAAATGTATTAGCAATGCACTAGACCTCCTCGGCAATGCCCGAAAAGAGAATATTAAACTTGATAGTGATGAGCCCGAAGAACTTGTGAAAGTTCGGGATATAGCCCCAATTGAATATCGGGTGAATCTTCCTCCTCCAGTGGCAACAAGCGTCGCCACCCCTCAGATAACACCAACCACCGCACCTGTCCAGCCTCCACAAACAAGCCCTGGTATCATGAACTTGATCTACCACCAGGGCCCGCACACGTCTAGGCAGCAACCAGGTGGGTGGAGCCTCAGCCCCGCACCGCAGCAACAACGACAACAACTCAGCCCCGCACTGCAACAACAACAATATCAACAACAACCACAACAAACTCACAGGTTGACACACAACCCGAGTTTTTGTGGTACAACACCTGGGGGCTTGTCCAATCTCCCATTTCCCCCACATACAACTAATTACACCTACACAGCACCTGATCCACCTGTGTTTACGTATCAGACAGTGGCCACGGTCAATTCGGACAGGTCGCCCAACATGTCAACATTCCCTCCGACCCCAGGAGCAGAAATTCACCTGATTATGTCCGAAGCTGGTATAGCTTCACCCCCTCCCTCACACCACCACCCAATAACACCTACAGTGATACTCGACGATCAGTCGAGTATTCAAACTCGAAAACCTGCGACTTAGGGTGACTAAACCCCAGGAATACATCAACATGTATTCCTACTGCGATTTTTTCCCCCATACCTCTATAAGTACCTGAAACAATTATCCACATTCATAAATTCACCATCATTTAATTAAGTGCCTATTTTTAAGTGTTATACAAATTTATTGCTAGTCTCATTAATAAGTTCACCATCAATTAAGTCATAAGTTCACCATCATTTAAATAAGTGCCTATGTTTAAGTTTTCTACAGATATATTTATTGTTTGTTTTTTTGGTGCAGTTTTTGAATAAAATAAAGTAGGTGTGCAGTTTTCGCATTACCAAAAAAAAAAAAAAAAAAAAAATGCATACGCAACTCTGCGACCTAGAATTCTGCAAGTAGTATTGCATCTCTAAGGTAAAATCGGTTAATATACAGTATACATACTGTATATATATTAAATATTTGTATACTCCTATCCGGACTTGAACCACCGACAGTCAGAACAAGTGCCCATACTTTAATCCACTATACCACATCGTGATAGAGGATACTTGTGTGCAGTGGATTAAAGCATAGACACTCGTCCTGACTGTTGGTGGTTCTGCCTGGGAGTATATATATAATTATATATATATTATATAGATATTCGTTAGTTAAATGATTCAGTGGACTGTATAATAATATCATATAATGGTTTATATCACCTGAAGACTGGAACTAGTGCTGTAGACCTTTGTTGACCTGTTGAGCCGTTATGATGCTACAAGATGGTGTGTGAAACGGGTGATAGGATAGAGTTGATGTTTAAAGAAGAGGGCAACTATACTTAATGATTGATGGGAATGATGATTAATGATCTATGGATTAGTATGGATAGATGGAGAATTGATGAGCTGAGTACTATCACTAATGGGGCGAAAGGTGAGGTGAAAACACAAGAGCGTAGGCAGACGGTCTGGTAGTTGTGGCGACTAGGGAGAGAGTGAGTGCGGGGCCCTCACCTTTTGCGGGAAGTGCACCGCTATCACGCATGCGCAAATGGGTAGGTATATTTTTTCCCACCCAATTAGAATTACCTAAGTTTATAGGAATGATAGATTACCCAATATTCAATATAGAACATATTTATTAACCTTTTAATTATTCTATATAATTATTGATCCCACAAACTTAATACTAAATTCTTAATGTAATACTTAAAGTAAGACTGTCCATATCAGAGTTTGGACACATTCCCGCCACCAGGTTTATATAATACAGTATCTACAAAAACCCGGAGGCTATTTTATTCCGCCATGATTGGGAGGAGGCTTGAGCCGCCTGTCGACTAGGACGTCCACTGGGTACGTTGACCGGTTGATCGGTCGAGGTAGCCCCTGTGGGAATGTCTCCAGGCGTCTCCGAGGAGTCCTCTTTGCACTCAATGTCCCCCTCAAGAGGGTACAGTCGGACAGTCGGCCGCATATATGTTCCCGTCTTCGTCCGGACTCTAGCCACTCTGACTTCTCCGTCCTGACCGGGTAATAACTCGACAATACGGCCCAACTTCCAAAAAGCGCGCGGACCCTCATCATGGATAAAGGGGTACAAAGTACAAAGGAAATCAAGCAACAACAGATCTAGTGACCCTTCTAGGCTGCTTGTCCTCCAAAACACTGAGGATCAAGTGTCCAAACAGTGGTTTAGAGTGGGTAAGGGAACATTGGAAAGGGAACTACTGCCCTGCCACTAACGTGGCAGGACTAGGAAGTTAGTAGGGGACATATGGGTTAGTAACTGAGGGGAGGATAAAGTTATTCATTTACAAACGCAGTCAGTCGCGGGTTTGATGCGAGATATTTGTCTAGGCGGAATTTAAATGAATCAACGGTGCTGCAGTCTATAACGTTTCGGGGAAGCCCATTTCACAAGTTGACAACTCGATTGAAGAAGAAATTCTTAGATTCGTGCGAGTTAAAAGATTTACCAATAATTTTGCAACCGTTTCCCCGTGTGTAATTAGATTGGTCGATAGTGAAGTACTTACTACAGTTCATATTGTCGATGCCTTTGATGATTTTGAACACTTGAATTAAGTCGCCTCTTAATCTGCGCTGGGTTAAAGGAAATAGATTTAATTCTCTAAGACGCTCTTCGTATGGTTTGTTCTTTAGGCTAGGTATCATTTTGGTAACTCTACGTTGAACTCGTTCTAGCTTGTTTATATCTTTTTGGTAATAAGGGCACCAGGATTGAACGCAGTATTCCAGAAGAGGGCGGACTAAGGAATTGTAAAGGGTTAGGATAACTTCTTTGGATTTATGCTCAAATGACCTGCCTATAAAGCCAATTATTTTGTTTGCCTTCTTAACAACTTCTGAACATTGTTGACTCGGTTTTAGGTTACTCGATATTGTTACTCCCAGATCAGTTTCTCTGTTTACATTCTTAAGCTGAGTGCCATTCATCGAATAGTTTGCTTTCTCATTTAGGTATCCGACATGTAGTACTTTACATTTATCCGCATTGAAACTCATTTGCCAAATTTGGGCCCAACATGACAATTTATCTAGATTGTGTTGCATATCGTCAACTTGTTCTTTTGAGAGTACGCTATTTGCAATTTTTGTATCGTCAGCAAATTTTGAGATTGTGCAGGTGAGACCCTCATCTATGTCGTTGATGTAAATTAGAAAGAGAATTGGTCCTAGTACCGATCCCTGGGGTACCCCGCTACTTACATTGGTCCATTTAGATGCCTTACCGTTTATGACTACTCTTTGCTTTCTGTTGTTGAGCCAATTTTCTATCCATTTCAACACACCGTCTTGTATTCCATGCGCTTTTAGTTTTAGCAGTAAACGTTTGTGGGGAACTTTGTCAAAGGCCTTTTGAAAATCAAGGTATATAATATCTACAGCTTTACTCTCATCGTAGAGGTTGAGGATATCGTGGAAGAAGTCTAAGAGGTTTGTTAAACAGGAACGTTTTTTACGAAAGCCGTGTTGAGTATCTTTAAGTATGTTATTTTCCTCTAAGTGATTTACGAGTCTGTCTCGTATGACCGTTTCTAGCATTTTACATACAACTGAGGTTAAGCTAATTGGACGATAGTTACTGGGTAGAGATTTGCTGCCTTTTTTGAATATCGGTGTTACGTTGGCTAGCTTCCACTGATCAGGCATAGTTCCAGACTGCAAGGATTTATTGAATAGTAATGTCAGTGGTTTGGAGAGCTCATTCTTAGCTTCCTTTAGAACTCTAGGCGAGATTGTATCAGGTCCTGGCGTTTTATTTACTTTGAGTTTATCTAAACAATTCAATACTTCTCTCTCTGTAACGGTGATATTGCTTAGAACATCTGAATTATCAATCTGAATCGGCGATGGTGTAGGGATATCACTGAGGTCTTCGGTTGTAAAAACTGATGCAAAGAAGGTATTGAGGGCATTACTCATTTGTACTTCGTCTTTGGTGTATTCTCCTTTTTCATCGACTAACGGTCCAACAGTTGAAGTAACTACTTTTTTCTTTCTGATATAACTATAGAATTCTTTCGGGTTTGTTTTACTTTGATTCGCAATATGTAACTCTAAGGTCTTTTTACTTTGCTTAATTAACTTTTTGGCTTTGCGTCGTAGCTCTACAAATTTCACCCGTGGATGATGACGACATCACCGATACCCGGCCACCGACCATTTATTGGTCTCAGCTTACACTTATGCACCTCTCTGAGGGTCACCAGATACTCGTTAGACCAGCGTCGCCAGATATCTTTCGACAGTTTGCGAATATATTGATATCTGGCTGAAATGACACCTTTACTTATGTAGTCTGGATCTTCCAACCCATCCTCCACCTCATTTTCATCAGGAAGATCCCGCAACTGATGACCCCGCACCAACACAGAGGTTGTTATTGGGGTAAGATCCCCTAGGTCGCCGGAAGCATAATATAAGGGACGATCATTGATAGTGGCCTCAATTTACATCAGTAGAGTAGTCAATTCCTCCAAGGAAATTAAGGCACGTCCCATCACCTTCTTCAACACCGCCTTGACAATGCCGATGGCCCTTTCCCATATAGCGCCGAACCACGGCGCCCTAGCCGGGATAAACCGCCACCCACATTGAACGCTGCCAAGGTGGGACTGAACTTTAGGGTGATTACAAATGTCCGATAAGTACCCAGAGGCCCCAACAAAAGTGCTGGCATTGTCACTTAAAATGATCTAGGGAAACCCTGTCGACTACAGAACCTCCTGAATGCGTGGAGGAAACTGTCACAAGTGAGGTTGGTGACTATTTCGATGTGAATCGCTCTGGTGACCGCGCAAGTAAATGAAAGCATGTAAGCCTTTATGGTCGTCGAGTCCTTGATCGGGATTGCTCCGCTATAGTCCACCCCAGTGACCTTATACGGATCTCCAGGGGTGGTTCGCAGGGCTGGTAAAGGTGGCAGTCCTGCATAGTCGTAGGGCTTACCTTTTACCCGACGACATTTCAGACATTTACCCAGTACGCTTTTCACCACCTGCCTGAGTTTAGGCACCCACCATTTTTGACGAACATAGATAACCACGTGACCGACCCCGTAATGGCAACAGAGCCGATGGCACTGATCAATTATCAGGTGGGTCAAGGGATGTTTGGAGGGCAGAAGTTTAGGATACTTGCATGATTCTGAGATAGCCACTAACCTCAATCTGCCTCCACAATGAATTATACCTCCCTTCAGGTGTAGTCCTAACTGGTTGATTAAGTTATTTCTGGACTGTTTACCCTTCACCATTATTTTAAATTCCTGTGAATAGGTCTCTTTTTGGCATAATTTGAGTAAAACATTATCTGCAGCTCTAATTTCATTTACGTTGAGATGAGCACTACCTGCAGGCTACTTCTTTTTGCCTTCAAATTATATACGAAACGTATCACCCATGCTGTGACACGCTGCAATCTTTCATAGCTGCTATATTTGTGCCAGTCCCATAACTGTGTGTCATCTTGGGGCACCGTGCCTACAATTTGGGTCACGATACCAGCGGGCTGCTGTTGGAGATCTATATTTTCTGGCCATCCATCGGGTTTCGGGAGCCAAGGAGGCCCATTCCACCACAATGCAGAATAACTCAAACATTTAGCAGACACGCCTCGAGATACCATATCATTTGGGTTCTCTTACATCGACACATACCGGAAATAAGCAGTCGGGACTAGGGCATGTATCTCGTCGATGCGGTTAGTGACATACACTGGCAGTTTCTTTTGACTGTGAATCCAGTGTAGCGTAATTTGACTGTCACTCCACACATAGGTTTCAGATATATGAAGTTTATCTTTATATGCAATCTCAACGAAGTTAATCATTCTGGCGGCTAGGAGAACTGCAGTCAATTACATTTTAGGGATGGAAAGGGACTTGATGGGGGCCACCTTAGCCTTTGCCATGACCAAGTGGCTACCCTCTGGACTGACTAGATATATAGCAGTCCCGTAAGCGACACTGCTTGCGTCAGCAAATGCATGCAGGGAAATAGTCTCTCTGAAACAGATCCTCCTAGAGAACTCAATACAACTACAGAGAACCATGTCATCCACTATCCCCCGCCATTCCACTTGCAGGTCCACAGAGAGAACATCGTCCCAACCCAATTTCAGTCTCCACAATTGTTGGAGAATGATTCGAGACCTAAATGATACTGGCAACACAATACCCAAAGGATCGAAGAGTTTGGCAGCAAACCTTAAACACTCACGCTTTGTAACCTGGTCAAAAGGAGCATACTGAACTCCAAAGGAAAGAGAATCAGAGTCAGTTTTCCACACCAGGCCAAGTACTCTCACCAAATCCTGTTGTTCCGCAGCAACACCATCCTTCTGCAACACCTTTCTCATGACGGGACTATTTGTGGCCCATTGGCGCAGGAATAAATGGGCATTATCCATTACCTCACGAGCCATATCGTAAGCATGGACGAGGGAACTTTCAATATCCCCCGTACCTTGGAGGTTATCTATATATAGCCCGGCCCTGATTTCCTGCACCAACTCTGGGTCCGCATCAACAAGAGAAAGATGCTTAAGGATGGTCGCGTTAAGCAGAAACTGGGAGCAGGTAGTGCCAAACAATACAACCTGGAACCGATAGCATTGTAGAGGCGAATCTAGTCGAAGAGGATCCTCTGGCCACATGAACCTGGTGTAATCTCTGTCGTCCTCATGTAGTTTTAACATCAAGAAGGCTTTCTCAATGTCACTGACCCACGCATACTGATGTAAACGGAATCTCAACAAGACTTGAGCTAACTCCGGTACTAAAGATGGTCCCGTGTACAGACAGTCGTTCAGACTAGGCATGTACTGGTTAACCTTAGCGGAACAATCAAATACAATACGAACCGGAGTAGTCTTGCTTTCCTTTAAGATCCCATGATGCGCCAGATAGTGACATGACCCAGGGTCATCGAATGAAACCTCCTCAATGAAACCATGCGACAACTGATCAGAAATTACCTGCGAATATTGTTGACAAAAACCAGGGTCAGCAATGAACCTCTTCTGGAGTCCTCGTAACCTACCCATAGCCAAACCTTTGTTGGTGGGCAACCGTCCCTTTTCTTCGGTCCAGGGAAGACGTACCTGATACTGTAGACTTTCTGGATCATACGTGACTGTCTCCTCATAACTGATCAAAGCTTGCCGTTCGGCTTGCGAATGTTCTTTGGGTGATATGCCAATGTGGTCTAAATCCCACAAAGTATTCAGTTCTTTTTTGCACGGGAACTGTCCAGTAGACATATATTGGTCCACTGGAGTTACTGCCACTTTTAGAATTGTTACAACCTCAATATTGGAACTGGATGTGGATGCCGCATAAGAACCACTCAGTGCATATCCGAACTTGGTTGGAAGTAAAACCAAATTACCTTTCCCGTTTATAACCAGGTCGCACTATGTTGTAGTAATAGTCGGCACCAATTAGTACCTCCAGCTGTGCTGTTTCTGTGACGCATGAATCGGCCAATTTAATGTCATGGTGCTTTAAACTAATCATTTCAGCACTAAGACTAGACTCACCTTTATGTTCGGGAAGATCCTCGACCACAATTGCTTCGAGACGATGGAACCTACCCCTATGTAAATATTTCAGTGCTACAATAGTATACTCACGAGGGATTTGAGTTCCGGTGAAACCATGAAGCCGTAATTCTTCCGTCCCCACGGTTTCGTATGAAAGAGACGGTAGTACGGATTTCTTCATGAAGGTCCTCTGTGAGCATTGGTCTAATAGTGATCTGACTTTTATACTTTTCCTGTGTCTACCCTTTACAGGCAGCTGAACTGTGGGTAGGATCACAGTTTGCTTATTCATACTTACAGACATTGTTGTTGAGGTTGTAGGTGTTGACTCTTCCCTAGTAGTACCTCCACTTACCGGTCTTGCCTCTCTCTGTTTTGGGCACAGGGAGTGAAAGTGCTTACCCTGGCAATACCTACAATTTTTGATGTTAGGGTTAGTGCACCCATTACTACCATGATCACTGGAGAG
>JBAKBP010027526.1:0-29976 GCA_037953745.1 Lithodes maja | reverse complement strand
CTACTTCCTTCACAATTACTACCACAACTATAGGTAGCGCCAGCGAACTTGACAATAATCTTGACCCCTTAACTTCTTATAACTCGAAACGAATGAAGGGGAGGTGTGGTGGAGTGGTCTTGCCACTGGCCTGGTAATCCAAAGGTCCCGGGTTCAAATCCCGATGTATCAATGGGAAGATATTATTGGGATGGAATTGGTGCTGTACCTGGTATCAGTGCATTACCACAAGCCCACCGAAATGTCAATAAAATACCCTCTTTGTTCCCTGATTAAATAGCACTGTATGAATATTCCCATATTCAAAATATGCTATAGGGGTGCAATGCCTGGTGAGTTATCTGCTCAACAGGTGGCGTTGTGTGTGTGTAAGTGTTAGAGTCCGAGTGTAGGGGGTGAGACAGTGAAGCACAGGAACGAGATGGCTTCAGAGATGGCGTCGTTTCGGGCCATGAGTGAGCACCGTGCCTCATGTGAAGGCAAGATGGCAGGTGCTCGTTGTACTCTACGTGCTTCACATGTCTCACTCCCTAGACTGGAACAAGACCTCACGGGCTTCACTGTTCATTGTAAAGCGGTGAATGTTAAGGCTCTCAGCCTATGCCCGAGAGGAAGTAAGTTGGAATATAGAACAAAAAAAAAAAAAAAAAAAATCGGGCTGACGTTTCTATCATTTGGGAAGAGTCCACCAGGAAATAGGTGTGAATATTTATAGCCAGTTTGTTCTAGGCCCTTTTGAGTTACATATAGGTCAGAGATTAGGAGTATTGTCAAGTTCGTTGGCGCTACCTATACCACCACAACCACAACCACCATAGCAAAATAATCTTCTACCTACTGCTACCACAACTACCACTACCACCACCACCACCACAACTACCACCACCACAACTACAAATAATCTGCCTTCTTCTACCACAATAATTACCACAACTACCATGACTACCACAACTACCACTACCACCACAACCACAACTACAAATAATCTGCCTTCTTCAACCACAATAATTACCACAACTACCATGACTACCACAACTACCACTACCACCACAACTACAAATAATCTACCTACTTCAACCACAATAATTACCACAACTACCATGACTACCACAACTACCACCACAACCACAAATATCTCCCTATTTCAACTACCACAACAAGTACCATAATTACCACAAATAATCTATCTACTACTACCATAACTACCACTACCACTAACACCACTACCACAAATAATTTATCTAAAACTACCATGACTACCAGTACCACAACTACCACCACCACAACCACAAATGATCTCCCTATTACTATCACAACTACCACTACCACCACTACCACAACCACAAATGATCTCCCTATTACTATCACAACTACCACTACCACCACTACCAGAACCACAAATGATCTTCCTATTACTATCACAACTACCACTACCACCACTACCACAACCACAAATGATCTCCCTATTACTATCACAACTACCACTACCACCACTACCACAACCACATATGATCTTCCTATTACTATCACAACTACCACTACCACAACCACAAATGATCTTCCTATTACTATCACAACTACCACTACCACCACTACCACAAATGATCTCCCTATCACTATCACAACTACCACTACCACAACCATAACCACAAATGATCTTCCTATTACTATCACAACTACCACTACCATCACCACCACAACCACAAATGATCTCCCTATTACTATCACAACTACCACTACCACCACTATCACAACCACAAATGATCTTCCTATTACTATCACAACTACCACTACCACCACTACCACAACCACAAATGATCTCCCTATTACTATCACAACTACCACTACCACCACTACCACAAATGATCTTCCTATTACGATCACAACTACCACTACCACCACTACCACAACCACAAATGATCTCCCTATTACTATCACAACTACTACTACCACCACTACCACAACCACAAATGATCTCCCTATTACTATCACAACTACCACCACTACCACAACCACAAATGATCTCCCTATTACTATCACAACTACCACTACCACCACTACCACAACCACAAATGATCTCCCTATTACTATCACAACTACCACTACCACCACTACCACAACCACAAATGATCTCCCTATTACTATCACAACTACCACTACCACCACTACCACAACCACAAATGATATCCCTATTACTATAACAACTACCACTACCAGCACTACCACAACCACAAATGACCTCCCTATTACTATCACAACTGCCACTACCACCACTACCACAACCACAAATGATCTACCTACTACTACCACAACTACCACTAATACCACAACTACATCCACTACCATAACTACAAACACAACTACAACTACCACAACCACATATCTACCTATTACTTTCACAACTACCACCATAACCACAAATCATCTACCAATTTCTACCACCACAATAACTACCACAACTACCACAATCACAAATCATCTACCTACATCTACCACAATAACTACCACCACAACTACAAATCATTTACCTACTGTACATCTACCACAATAACTACCACAATCACAAATCATCTACCTTCATCTACCACAATAACTACCACTACAAGTACTACCACAACTGCAAATCATCTACCTTCATCTACCACAATAACTACCACTAAAAGTACTACCACAACTGCAAATCATCTACCTACATATACCACAATAACTACCACTACAACTACTACCACAACTACAAATCTTCTACCTACATCTACCACAATAACTACCACTACAACTACTACCACAACTACAACTCTTCTACCTACATCTACCACAATCACAAATCATCTACCTACATCTACCATAATTACCACTACAACCACATATTATCTACCTACTTCTACTTTAATAATTACGACCATCAAGACCACACACCTGTTCGGCCTACCATAAACTGGTGTCTTTATTGGTTTCATACATGCGACAGTAGCTACCACACACTTCCACTACCTACCATAAACTACTACCATACTACCACCTTCACTATCTAAGCACACTACCACTACCACTGTCTGCCATACACTACAACCATACCACTACCACTATTTATAACACTACCACTACCACTGTCTGCCATACACTACAACCATACCACTACCACTATCTATACCACTACCACTGTCTACCATACACTACTACCATACCACTACCACTATCTATAACACTACCACGACCACTGTCTACCATACTCTACCACTACCTACTAACCTACCACACGTACCGCTACCATACTCTACCACTACCTACAAACCTACCACACGTATCGCTACCATACACTACCACTACCTACTAACCTACCACACGTACCGCTACCATACTCTACCACTACCTACTAACCTACCACACTTATCGCTACCATACTCTACCACTACCTACTAAACTACCACACTCATCGCTACCATACTCTACCACTACCTACTAACCTACCACACTTATCGCTACCATACTCTACCACTACCTACTAAACTACCACACTCATCGCTACCATACTCTACCACTACTTACTAACCTACCACACGTATCACTACCATACACTACCACTACCTACTAACCTACCACACTTATCGCTACCATACACTACCACTACCTACTAACCTACCACACGTATCGCTACCACACACTACCACTACCTACTAACCTACCACACGTATCGCTACCATACACTACCACTACCTACAAACCTACCACACGTATCGCTACCATACACTACCACTACCTACTAACCTACCACACGTATCGCTACTACCACTACCTACTAACCTACCACACGTATCGCTACCACACACTACCACTACCTACTAACCTACCACACGTATCGCTACCATACACTACCACTACCTACTAACCTACCACACTTATCGCTACCATACACTACCACTACCTACTAACCTACCACACGTATCGCTACCATACACTACCACTACCTACTAACCTACCACACTTATCGCTACCACACACTACCACTACCTACTAACCTACCACACGTATCGCTACCATACACTACCACTACCTACTAACCTACCACACTCATCGCTACCATACACTACCACTACCTACTAACCTACCACACTCATACACTACCACGCACTTCCACTACCATCGTCCTGGCAAGCGATTGAGAGTCATAAATTTGGGAGGAAACTAAAATAATAACTAAATAAATACCGGTACATAATTAATAATTATATATATACCGGGTATATATATATATATATAATATATATATATATATATATATATATATATATATATATATATATATTTTATTACAGCTTTCTATATTTCTAACAATTTTCCTCTGGGGTTCAGAGATGAGTTACAACAGGTTAGCAAAATTCATGGTGGATCCTATATATATATATATATATATATATATATATATATATATATATATATATATATATATATATTAATTACTAAATTAACAAGTATGTAACAGCTACCCCTTGACCCGTTTAGTACCGATTAGTCCTTTTCATCATATTCTGGCCACAGTTGGATAATTTAATTCGGCTTAGGAAGGATCTCTGGTAGCTAATAGGATGAATTGAGATAATTTGTTGCCTTTAATTGGTGAACGTCCTTTCTAAGCCGATTCAAATCGTTGAATAGTTGCCAGAATATAATGCAAAGGACGTCACCGGTACTGAATGGGTTAAGGGGGAGGTAGTTGCTTTTTATGGACCCCATACATTACAGGCTCCCTATCCCTTGCCGGGAAAAAATCGACACCTAAATGGCATGAAAGGTCTTAAAGTTGATAAGATAATGGGATAAAAGTTCTTAAAATCGCCAAACTAATGAGGCGAACGTCTTAAAAAATATCCAACTTAATGGGGCTAAACATGAGGGAGAAGGAGGTCCGGCAAAAAAATCTCCCCTTAACCCCTTCACCACCATTACGTAATGGTCATCATATTTTGGTTCCATTAGACGATTTCATTTAGTTTATAATCTACCTCAACGACTCAAATGGGAAGTACGATCTCAATAAACCTTCCTAGTAACATACGTCCTTCTTAAAACCCATCAGGCCCGGAAGGGCTCTTGAACGCCCATAAAAAAGCATACCCGAGCTACCCGGAAGGGCTCTTGAACGCCCAGTGGTTGAAAGCCTGTGAGCTTGGTGTGCGAGGCGTCGGTCCGACGCATGTAAACAACAGCCGGCTGGACCGACGCCCCCCGCTTCTCCGGCCACAAGAAGGAGTGCGTCGCATGTTCGTGTGTGCCTGTATGTTGTTCTTAAGTATCGAAAAGTAGTGTAAAGTGGCTGTTTTTGCCATAAAGTTATCTCCAATTAAATCATCATCACAACTGAACCAGTTTACTTGGAGAGCTATACTTAACGCCATTCTACAGGTAAATAACACATCTACGCTTGGGGATGCGCGGGAATGCGGAATCAGTCAGAATAACAAAGATAGGTAGCCTAGGCGTAGACGTTTTTCTGCCAAACCCCCCCCCCCCGGGTTTCGGGGAATATATAATACATAGCCGGGGCCGGAGGGTAAATTATACTGCATACAATCATCTAATTTTAGCCAGAATCAAAGGTAAAAAGGTGTCATGGTGCTGAAGAGGTTAAAATCGTCAAACTAATGAAGCGAACGTCTTAATATATCAAACCTAATGGGGCTAAACCTAAGGGAGAAGGGCGTCCGGCAAAAATTATCCCCTTAACCCATTCAGCACGATGACGCCGTTTTGCAATTTTATTCTGGCTAACATTGGTTGAATTTATGCAGTTTAAGTAGGACCTGTATTAGTCCGAGGGTTTATTAAGGCAGTATTTACACCCTTAAGTCCTAGAGATAGATTGTAAGCTTAAGGGATGGTTCATTTTTTGGGCGATTTTTGCATGTATTCAATATTTTTCTAGTTTCCTCCGTAGGCCTCCATCAAATTAAAAAAAAAAACATCCATTAGATCCCCCTTGTAAATTAATTTTTACATTTTTCGGTAGAAAAAATTCCCGGCCGAAGGCCGGTTCATCCAACATTACAGGCTCACTATCGTTCGCCAGGGAAAAAATTGACACCTAAATAGCACGAAAAGTCTACATATTTGACGACGAAATGGGGCGAAAGGTCTTAAAATCGACTAACTAATGGGGCAAACATCTTAACGTCTGAAAACTAATGGGACTAAACATGAGGGAGAAAGTGGTCCAGAAAACCGGCCCATCCCCCCTTAAGAAAATGGTCTAACAGTAACCAGCATATGACATAAAGTGCGCCATTGTGCTGAAGCTGTTGTTTACAAAAAGTAGATAATGTGTACTGTCGCCCACATAAGTTCTGTTCCTCTCCATGATCTTTGACATAGAAATATAATAATACATATTACTGAACCCCTATTGTCTTTTTCATCATATTCTGAACACTATTAGACGATTTTATTCAGCTTAAGAAGGATCTGTGGTCGCTCAAAGGATTACATTAGATAGTTTGTAACCTTTCAATTGTTAGAGGCCCTTCCGAAGCTGCACAAACTCTTCTAAATATAGCTAAAATCCAATATAAAAGACGTCGCCGGTACTGAAGGGGTTAATTAAGAGTGTAGTTTCTTATGCTGTGGTTAAGGGGGAGGTAGTCACTTTTTCTGGATCCCCTTCTCCCTCGTGTTTAGCATATTAGTTTTGAGATTTTAAGACGTTTGTTCCATTAGATTGGCGATTTTCTTTGTCAATATCAAGACCTTTTGTGCCATTTAGGTGTCGATTCTATCCTGGCGAGCGATAGCGAGCCTGTACAAGGAACCGAAGGCCGGGATGTTGTTCTACTGAAAAATGTACAACTTTATCAAACTAGGGGATATAATGGGTCTATATTTAAGCTTGATGGAGGTCTAGCGAGGAAGCTCAACACTATATTAATAAATAGATATATAGACCACAATATATTAATAAATAGATATATACAGTATATAGACCACAAGAACCACCCCCTTAGCTCATCTGACTAGTCAAACTGATAATTAGATGAAACCACTCTAGCAATTCATTCATACATATATTACTTTGATATAGCTAAGATCACGACGAGGAACAGAACTTATGTGGCCGACTGTACATTACATAGATCCGGTACTGTATATTGACACATATTTCTCTTAGTATTTATTTGCTTATGTATTTAGCTTTTTAATATTAATTTTAGTTTCCTCCCTAGACCTCCATCAAGTGTTACAAAAAGAAAAAAATAATAACAAAAATGATGTACAGTATGTGTACATTTTTCGAAAATATCCCGGCTGGAGTTTACAGGTTCGCTATCATTCGCCAGGAAAAAAAATCAATACCCAAATTGCACGAAAGGTCTTCATATTGACAAAGAGATGTGTTAAAATTTCTTAAAATCGCCAAACTAATAGGTCAGACTTCTTAAAATCTAACTACTTGGGCTAAATATGAGGGAGACGGGGGGGGTCCAGAAAAAGCCACCATCTCCCATTAACCCTTTCAATACCGGGATTGTGTAATCTCGGGTATATAATTTAGACTATTTTTAGGCAGCTTCGGAAGGACCTGTGTTAAGATAAAAGAGTTGATCGGGATAAGCCTGCAGCCTCTTTATGGCTACACGTCCCTCCTAAGCTGAATAAAATCCTAAGAGATAAGTCTGCACTCTCTTTCTTCTATTCAACAGCTGAGCTCTCTAACTTTCTCCCAGAATCAGTCTTTCCCTTATCCTATTACTTAAATTGATTCAAACTCCGTGTGTCCAGGCATTTTGGCTCGAACGTCCCTTGATTTTGGCCCTGTCACTCTTTCAACTCTGGAGGAGGCACTCGTCACAGGCAGTTTTGCATTTTGTCTCCCTCACTCACATAGAAAACAAAACAAAACACGCCCCCTCCTAAGCTGAATATAATCGTCTAGTAATTGGCGGAATATAATGAAAAGGCCGTAACTGAATGGGTTAATTCTTCTTCTGGATAATATAAAGAAGACCGCCGCGTGTGGTACCGATAGTAATCTATAATCTATTTCGTTCTATGGAATACTGTACCTCTGTATTAATTGGATAGATAGATAGATAGATTATGCCTTACATATCCCCGCTAGCCGGATCTATCACAACATTAGATAGATAGATAGATAGATAACAAAAGTACCCCAAAGACCAATTCTCAATTTCTGTAGGAATAAGATAGATGGATAAATAGATAGATCAAAACCTAAGACAACCGCTAGCCGTATTTACCTAATTATCTTGTTCTGTATGAATTAGATAGATACACAGATAGATAGATAGATAGATAGATTGATAAAATAATACCCCAAAGACCGCCAATAACCATATATATCTATCTAATTCCCTATATCTGTATTAATTAGTTATACCTTAAAGAACACCGCTCGCCTGAACCATCTATTGGGTGAATGGCCTGAACCGTCTATTGGGTGAATGGCGGGTGACAAGGACAAAGAATTAATGTTATCGGGATGACCCACTTAGGGGGGGGGGGGGGTGACTAACTTGTGGTGGAGTGGTTATGTGTGTACTCTATATACTCAGGCACATAGCCAATAGCTACGGGATGGCCGACTCGAGACAGAGCTCGAACAGAAACAATAAAACCTACATAGATAGATAGATAAGAAGATAGCTAGACTGATAGATAGATAGACAGATAGATAAAAAATACCCCAAAGACCGCCAGTAACTTTATCTATCTTTTCCCCTATCTCTATATAGATAGAGATAGTTTTGGCCTTCTTATAATGAATAGGTTATAGTGTTAGTGAACAGTTGTGACGTCCTCGCTAGGGAAGTATACGGGGGTGGGTAGTATTTGTTTTTTAGTCTATATATTTATTTATATATATATATATATATATTTTGAGTTTCATTGCTAGACCTCCATCAAACTTAAAAAAACACCCCCTAGACCCCCTTTCAAGATATATTTTTACAATATTTGGTAGAAAAATTTCCGAGCCGAAGGCCGACTCCTTCTAAAATTACAGGCTCGCTTTCGCTCGCTAAGAAAAAATCGACACCTAAATGGCACGAATGGTCTTAATATTGACAAATACATTGGGCGAAAGGTCTCAAAATCGCCAAGCTAACGGAACGAACGTCTTAGGATCTCAAAACTAATATGCTAAACATAAGGGAGAAGGGGGTCCAGAGAAAGCTTCTTCCTCCCCTTTAAACTGTGGTAACCCTCATAAATACAGACAGACAGACAGACAGACAGTTTATTATCCCCTGTATTGAAGACTGAGATGAGCACCTCGGTCATGCGCAGTGTCAACGTACGGCCTTAACTTTACATAGACGTTCTCAAACACACGTATATAAACGCATACATACTATAATAATAATAATAATATTTATTCAGTTAGCAATTTACAGAGTTGGTACCACATAGTATGTTACAAATATGACATGTACCAGCCTTGCATAATTCCAACTAAGGGTAGCCCAATAAGGCCGTTAGGCGTATTTCCATTGGGGTCCTTGTGGGATTAGGTAAGCTGGGGAAATGGGGAGGATACAGAAATAGATACTTTAGAGAAAGTATTTCTAGGGGGTTATTTTAAAATACCTTACATCCTATAGTAAATATCAGTAACTCGTAATCGGTAATCATTTCAGTTTGGTTTGTCTATCTCTTATGTCGTATTTAGTAGTAGACATAAGCTTGGTGCTCCCTTCTCGCAGCTGTCCGGTTCAGGTGTTCCTTCAGGCTACGTCTGAAGGAATACAGTGTTCTCTTTTCACGGACTGACTGGGTTAGGTCGTTCCAGTCTTTGATGGCAGTGAAGAAGAATGTTTGCTTACCCTGTCCTTGGATTTTCGGGACCTTAAAATTAAACATCCTGTTTCTTGTATTATGTCCACTCCTCTCATTTGCTTTAACAAAATCATTCTTTAGATACTCTGGAGCTCTGTCATAGAAAATGTTGAAGGCATTAGTGAGCCTCATTTGTTTGGCCCTGTCAGAGACATTGAGCATACCTAGTGACTGAAGTTGTTCTTGGCCAACATGTGATCTGGGTCCTAGGTTCAGCATGAACCTAACCATTTTATTTTGAGTGACCTGAAGTTTGTGCTGTGCTGATTTAGATGATGCAGAGTACAGGGATGACACAGAATAGTCAAAATGACATTGAACAAGCGCTTGGCAGAGGGTCTTTTTGGTCGCCGCGGGCAAGCATCCCACCTGTCTATACAGGTATTTTATACGTGCTCTACACTTACTCAGGATAGGTTCCAAAATTGTTTCACCTGACAAACTCGCGTCCAGTTTTAGTCAGAGATATTTAACTTGTGACACTGTTGTTATAGGAATATCATTACAGTTGACCGAGAAGCCCACAATGTCTTTCAGTTTGCGTTTTGTTCCACATAAGATGGCTTCCGTCTTGCCCAGGTGAAGAGATAGTCTATTGTCCACTAGCCATTCACTACATGATTCTAGTTCTTTGGAAAGTGAAGCGGCAATACTTATTGGGTCTTTTCCTGAAACCAGAAGCATGCTGTCGTTTGCATACAGTAATAATTTACATGAGACGCTCAGTTCCATGTCGTTCACATAACAGAGAAAGAGTTAGGGACCAAGGATGCTTCCCTGCGGGACCCCACAGTTAATTGGCATAGGATCAGATATATTATCATCAATTTTGACTCTTTCGGTTCTACCACTAAGATAAGATTTAAACCAGTTCACAGACCCTATGCCCATTGCTTGTAGTTAATTACATAGGATATCATGGTCTACTGTGTCAAATGCTTTTTGTAGATCAAGAAGAACCATACCGGTGTAGTTACCTTTAGACATTTCTTTACGAATGTGATCCGTTAAGTGGATGAGAGGGGAGTCTGTCGAGTACATGCATCTGAAACCTGATTGAATCTTATAGAATAGATCATTTTGTTTGAGGTAGTGTTCAATTTGTGTGTATACCGCTCTTTCAAGGATTTTAGATACAATACATAATATGCTAACTGGTCTGTAGTTGCCAACTTCTAGTTTATTTCCTTTCTTGAATAGAGGGGTTACAATAGCTTCCTTCAGTTCAGCAGGTACAGTGTTGGTGTTAATTGACAAGTTGATGATGTGGGTTAGGGGGCCTGCTATACCAATGGCTCCATCTCGTAGAAATTTGGCAGGAATTTTTGTCTGGTCCTGTGCTTTTATGTACATTTAGGTTAGACAGCTTGTCAAAAGTGTATTTTGGTGTAACATTTTGCAATCCAAATGTGTTCGGGTGTATGTCTTTATCTCTGTAGAAATTACGAAAGGTGGCCGTTGTTGTCGTGTATTTATTGAGAGGTTGAGGTAGGTTCTGTGCAAGTGTGTTTGCTATGGAAGTGAAGGAGTTGAAGTAGGTTGAAATTTGTCGTTTATTGTGGCAAACCTGATCATTAATGGTGAGAGCAATATTAGTGTTAGACGAATCGCTTGTCTTGTTGCTGTAGTCTGTTGTTTTTAGGTGCCTCCATAGTTTCTTTGGCTTATTCTGATATTCCTCTGCCTTATTGTGAAAATAATTAGTTTTGATTTCATTTTCCTACTTCGTTTATTCCTGGCCCTGTTGAACTTATGTTTCAGACCTTGATCCTGTCTATGTTTCGCTAGCCTTTTTAACAGATTGTCTCTGTGTTCCAGATGGTGTAGTATGTCATTGTTGATCCATGGGTCTGACCTTGCTTTAATTCGCATGTCTTTCAGAGGAGCTATTTCGTCTAGGATGTTTGTGATGATGGTTCTGAAGCCAACCCATGCGTCATTAACGTTTGTACTTCCAAACACTGGAGACCAGTCTGTATTCCATAAAATTTCCAGAAATGTTTCTTTATTGTAGTTTCTGAGTGACCTTGTTTTGATAACCTTGTGATTCTCTAGGGTATTGTTTGTAGTTTTCCGTGTGCAATATGTGACTAAGTGATCACTTATCCCAGTCTGTATAACCCCTGATTGGGATATTTTGTCCTTTCTGTTACAGTTTATGTGGTCTAATATTGTGGCAGTGTTCTCAGAGATACGTGTGGGGGTTGTGATGAGTTGTTTGTGATTGTGCATTGTCAGTATATGCCTATATTCTCGTACAAGCCTATTATTTCGTTGTTTGTAACACAGGTTAAAATCCCCTAGCATGATGGATTCATTCCGAGGGTCTACCGTTGACAAAGTTTGTTCAAATGTGGTCAAGAATTGTGTGTCGTCTGGTGGCCTATAGCATACCCCAATTGTGATGGGTCTTGTCCTCGGCAGGTGTAGGTCGATCCACAGAGCTTGGTGATTTTCTACATGGAGGTCGGTCCTAGTTGTGTGTGTGAGGTTGTTTTTTTACATACAGACATACTCCTCCCCCATGCCTATTGCGATCATTCCTAACCATATTGAAACCTTGAATGTTTATTTCACCATCGTTTATACTTGAATCCAGCCAGGTTTCTGTGATTGCAATTATTGAAGCTTTGGCCTTATTAGCTAACAAGTTTATTTCTGACAATTTATGGTACATTGATCTGGCGTTAATGTGGATAAGATGGAGCCCTTTGTTGGTGAACACTCTGTATTCATCTTTGATTTTGAATGTGTCCTGGCTGGATTCTGAGTTCTTAATACTTGGATCATTTACATTAATATTCGGTAATGAATGCAAGGCACACTTATTGCAAAGGAATTCCCCTTCTTCACTGTTGGTCTTCTTAGAGATGCACTTCATGTGAGCTACATGTTTACACTTTACACAGTTTTGGATCTTCTGACGTCGTGTTATGAGTGATTCACAAATAAAACAAATGATTTCGCGATGTTGTACAGCTGAGTTCCTACATTTAACACATTCAACTTCGTTTCTACTGTTAACGTAAGTACATCGGTTATGAACAATTTCATTACAACTGTTGCATTGTAAAAGTGAACTCCTATTGTTGAAACCAATATTACAGACTATACATAGTTTTGTCTTACTGTTTATCATACGACTGGAGGGGGGACTGGACGACTCGGCCCATGGGACAACTCGGCTCGGACAGCTCGGCCCACTTTTGGACAACTCGGCCACGACGGCGAGACAGCTCGGCCCATTATATGAGACAGCTCGGCCATGACAGCGAGACAGCTCGGCCTATTATTTGAGACAGCTCGGCCATGACGGCGAGACAGCTCGGCCTATTATTTGAGACAGCTCGGCCCCATGTTATGCTATGGGGCATTTGTTTAATATAGCCGTGAAAAAGCCTGTAGCCTTGAAATTCGTGATTGTATCTAACCTTGTGTGTGTATATATACCGTATATATATATATATATATATATATATATATATATATATATATATATATATATATATATATATATATATATATATATATAATGACGATCAGACTAAAACACGCCCATTAATTAATAGGAAAAATAACAACCATTTTAATTTTCAGCCGATAGTGATTAGCATATTTCCCATTTTTATAGAAATCAGTTACTTTGCAAATAGAGTAGCGAAATATGGAGTGATCATTAACACGTGACATTACGGTACCCCTTGAGGTTTACATTACGGTACCCCTTGAGGTTTACATTACGGTACCCCTTGAGGTTTACATTACGGTACCCCTTGAGGTTTACATTACGGTACCCCTTGAGGTTTACATTACGGTACCCCTTGAGGTTTACATTACGGTACCCCTTGAGGTTTACATTACGGTACCCCTTGAGGTTTACATTACGGTACCCCTTGAGGTTTACATTACGGTACCCCTTGAGGTTTACATTACGGTACCCCTTGAGGTTTACATTACGGTACCCCTTGAGGTTTACATTACGGTACCCCTTGAGGTTTATGTCGCCTTTTTTATTAATTCCGGCTGTCATTAGACGATCTCGTACAGCTTAGGAAGGATCTGTAAGTGTTGAAATGCTGAAGACTGTCTACAATAACCGTCTGTCTTCCATATAACCTTACTAATCTAAATAAAATTACCTCATAATAGACAAAATACACTGTAAAGTGCGTCATGATCCTCAAGGGGTTAACATGATGATGATAGAAGACAATCATATATTTTCATTCCTGATCCTACCTACAGTATATGTCCCTTTTTTATTTATTCGTTCTAGGAAACCTTTATCCTCTAAGTCATCCATTAGTATTCTCATTAATATTATTGTCATACCGAATCATTTGTTAGCCATTTCTAGACCGGTACTTTCTGGATTTGAATGATCAGTTGTAGGACTTTACTGGTTTACGGTTTTACTGGGCCGAGCTGTCTCGCCGTGGGCCGAGCTGTCTCGTGTTTACTGGGCCGAGCTGTCTCGCCGTTGGCAGAGTTGTCCTGGCCGAGCTGTCCCGTGGGCCGAGTAGTCTAGCAACCGACTGGAGGTGTGGTTTGGTCCGCGTCGATCAGCTGTTTGTGCGGGAGAGGGCGGGGGATACTCGCGGTCGGGCTGTGGTTGTTTGCTGTTGTTGTTGTTGTTTTCATTGTCCGTTGATGCTGCTTCCCTGTTGATGTATTTGCGAGTGCTACCTGTTTTTATTGTTGTTCTTGTTGCATGTTGTGCTACTTGGGTCGCCGAAATCTGTGGTATTAATGGTAATGCTGCGGGTAATGTAGTGTTGGTGGAGTGGGTAATAGCTAATTCCCTGCATTTATCGCATTCCACTTCTTTTCTGCTGGTAACATAAGTACATCGATCGTGTACCGTTTCATTACAAATACTACATTGTGATGTTGGACTCCTTTTGTTGAATCTAATATCGCACACTGTACAATAGATTCTTTTTATTGTTCTTCGTACGTCTGGCGGTGTGGTGATCAGCTGTGCTGGTAGGGTGTGAGCGCGGGGGTTGGAGACTGTCTGTGGCTGTCTCCCCCTATGACCCCTCCCAGCCCCACCTGTATTTGCTGTTTGATGATGTTGTCCATATTCCTGGCTGCTAATGCTGCTCCATTATGCTGCTCCATACACGGGCTAATACACTCACACATACTTACATATACTGCATACATCCTCATGCAGACATGAACGTACGCACAGGCAATACACACACCCACACGCACAAACACACACTTACACAACACCACACACACACACACACACTTGCACACACGCTCCCACAACACCACGCACACACACACTCTTACACAACACCACACACACACACACACACACACACACACTTACACAAGTGTGTGTAACTGAGTAACTGAGTAACACATCTACACCTGCCTACACATATCTACGCTGTGTTATTCCCTAATGCACCATATCGAGTTCATTTCCACATTTTCCTAGAGTTTAGTAAACATGTGTACAGTCAGCCGAATAAGTGATCGCATCGCCAAGTATATTTCGTTCAATGACTGGTATCAGCACTAGCTAAGCCTTAATTCATCGTTTCAAGTGAGATATACTAACATGTTTCTATCTTTCTACGCCCAATTCAACATCTGACAGACATTAATACAACACACAGCAAGCAAAATGTAGTGACAGCGGAGACACAACTTATTTGGCCAACCATACGATCCACACATATCCCTTACAGTACCGGTGCTCTCCATTTAACTGTATGCTGGCTACTAAAAGATAATTTTATTCAACTTATAAAGGGCCTCCAGCAATTAACAGGTTTCGAACTATCTCACTTAACCATTTTTACTATCACAGATCCTTCTTGAACTGCACCAAATGGTCTAAATATTTGGTAGAATATAATGAAAATGACGTCGGCGGTACAGAAGGGGATATATTTCAATTATATAAAGGTAGGCCAAAAATCGATCCTGACCACTAACCTCCATAACTCATAAACAACTGTTTGTTTTCCTATGTACATGAAACAGGCAAAATGCAAAGCTGTCTGTAACAAGTGTCTCCCCCAAAGTTGTGAGTATTGAGATCCAAATTAAACACCTTCCTTTAAATTGGGAAAAAACAAAATACTACCCAGAACCCCTTCAAGCTAAATGTGTACATTTTTTTTTATATAATAATTGCTCGGGCGAAGGCCGATTCCTCCTAAGTTATAGGCTTGCTATCTCTCGCCAGGATATATTTGTCAATTATATGGCACGAATTATCTTAAAATTTACCAAGAAATGGGGCCAAAAGCCTGCAAATCGCTGAACTATAGAGATGAATGTCATACAATGTCAAAAGCTAATGGGGCTAAACATGAGGGAGAACGGGGTCCAGAAAAAAACACTCGTTTAATAATCAAGCTGGCCCTCAATCAAACCAAACAGATTATCCCTTTCAATACCGATGACGACATTTCCGTTATATTCTGGCAACTATTTGACGATTCTATTCAGCTCAGGAAGGAAGTCTATCAATTAAAAGGCTACAGACTATCTCAATTTATTCTTTTAACTACCAAATATCCTACCGAAGCTTCATAATATCGTCTAAATGAAGCTGAAATAAAATGAAAACGATGTCGCCGGTACAGAAGGGGTCAAGCCTCTGAAGATTATGACGCACTTTGGCAGTTTATTATGGCGATCATTAGACGTTTTTATACAGTTTAGGAAGGATCTGTGGGACGTATAAGGGTAAAGACTATCTCAATCAACCCACTGACTTCCATATACCCTTCCTAATCTGAATAAAATCGTCCAATAATAGCAAGAAAACATAATATAAATACGTAATCGGATCTTGAAAGGGTTACAAATTTAGGATCAGCGTATATATTGAAGGCACCTATTGGTAACTTGTTCTCTGTTTATATTGAAGGCGCCTATTGGTAACTTGTTCTCTGTTTATATTGAAGGCACCTATTGGTAACTTGTTCTCTGTTTATATTGAAGGCACCTATTGGTAACTTGTTCTCTGTTTATATTGAAGGCACCTATTGGTAACTTGTTCTCTGTTTATATTGAAGGCACCTATTGGTAACTTGTTCTCTGTTTATATTGAAGGCACCTATTGGTAACTTGTTCTCTGTTTATATTGAAGGCACCTATTGGTAACTTGTTCTCTGTTTATATTGAAGGCACCTATTGGTAACTTGTTCTCTGTTTATATTGAAGGCACCTATTGGTAACTTGTTCTCTGTTTATATTGAAGGCGCCTATTGGTAACTTGTTCTCTGTTTATATTGAAGGCGCCTATTGGTAACTTGTTCTCTGTTTATATTGAAGGCGCCTATTGGTAACTTGTTCTCTGTTTATATTGAAGGCGCCTATTAGTAACTTGTTCTCTGTTTATATTGAAGGTGCCTATTAGTAACTTGTTCTCTGTTTTGCTGGCTATCCCTAGACGATGATAGGCCTATCATAGCCTGGCATTGTTATAGGCGACTCATAAAACACACACACACACACAGTTCGATCCTTTATTCATTATTTACTGGCTAGTAATAGACGATTTTATTGAGTTTAAGAAGGACCTCCAGCATTTAACTGGCTTCGAACTATCTTAACTAACTCACTATTACTACCACAGATCTTTCTCAAGCTGCACAGAATCGTCTAATCTTAGCTAGAATAAGATGAAAAAAAGATGTCGCTGGAACAAATGGGGTTAAAAGCGCCCGCGCGGTAACTACAAGGATAAGGGGCCAAGGCCACCGGAATCCTAAAGGATTATCCAGCCATCCCGATGGAGACGATTGTAGCGTGGTCCCTCCTTAGCCAAGCTGCTCAATTATCAGCTTGTGTTAGCCTACACTTACTTCTCACCAGAGGATCTGCGTATGTACTATGATGGGAGCCCAGGCACTGTAATGTCCTTATAGTGTACATGTGACCTGGTAATTAATATAGGTAGAATAAGCATTGTACTGTAGGCTACCTAGGTAAAGAAAAACTGACAACCAACAACAACAACAACAACCACGCACACATACACGCACGCACACACACATGTACACACCCCGCTCGCTCGCGGTTAGACAAAGAGCTAATTGGCACAGTATAGTAGATTCTATTTGTTAGCTTAGGTAAATATACACACACACACACACGTACACTCACACACACACAGATGCGCAAACACGTGACACACACACACACACGTACACTCAAATACAAACACACACGCACACATATGCGCAAACACGTGGCACACACACACACACACACACGGAAGCGCGTGCGCACACACACATGCACACATATCGACATACACACAGGCATGCACCCTGATACACATACACACACGCACACAGTTACATTCATACTCGTACGCCTTCTCACACACACACTTTTTTTTATTAAGGTGACAGTTACAAAGTGGTGTACAATCTATCTTATTCTAGTTATATTGTAGTTTATCTTATTGTACCAGTACCTCTTTACAATCAACCTAGTTGTTCCCCAATTCGTCCCTCCGCCACGACCATTTCAAAGTCCAAGTCTCTCACTCTTGTCCTCTGTAGCGGGGAGGACCTTGTACCCCTGAGACATAGGAGTGCAGACCTGAGAAGAGAGAAAGAGAGCCGGCATCTCATCCAAGTTATGACTTGGTTTCTATGCTGGCGCTTTTTCTCCTATATTTGTTCAGCTAATCTGGCACAGAAGACACTTGCAGAAGGTCCCATACCTCCCGACGATGAGAAGACCAGAGGAGTAAAGCTTCCTTGATCCCTGTTCAAAATTCTTTCTTCATAAGCGCGTTTTTTCTCACTTTCGTTTCTCAAGTATGCCGCCTTGTGTCCTCGCTCACGATATGTTTGTGCTCTTGGGTTGAAGATTCTGATGTCGAAAAAAGCTCATTGTCCCCTCGTCCAAAAACCTCGAGCACTTACGTCCACTCTTGCTTCATTTGAAGTATTTGCAGTATTGTGGGCCAAGCGCTGTCCGTCCATAGGCAGAAGTTCCGGTTCGATTCTGACCTCATGGCACACCTCGTCCAGCATTTGTGCAGTGATGTCTCGTACTTCATCATGCCGGATACAGATGAATCCTCCTTTCTTACAGGTCATACAGTGGTCTGGTTTGTTTATTTCACCGCATGCACATTTCAGCGGCAGGTTCGAAACTGGCCACCCATACCTCAAGGCTACGGCATCATTGAATTCTTGTTTATTTAAGCTGAAGCCTTTCTTCTTTATTGGTAATGATGCGAGCCAATTTGAAGCCCCCGTGTCTTGTGCCATCTCAACTCTCATTTTCAGTTCTTCCCTACATCTGGTCTTAATTTGTTCTAGGCTATGTTTCTGTCTCTCTTCTCTGCTCTTTGTAATTTCCTGTCTTGCATTTCGTTGTTCCTCTTCGTCCACCTCATCATTTTCATTTTGCTCCCGTATTTTTTCTGTCAGAGACGTAGTAAGTTTAAGGGAATTTTGGTACTCCTGTAGTGCCACCTCCACTGGGTTTATGATCCCCATACCTCCGAACCTTGGCGGAAGAGCTAATAGATCTCTTAGCTCTTGCGTGACGCCTTCCATCTCTGTTAAGGCCGGTATGAATGTTCCTCTGATTGCTTCTTCCAGCGGTTGGAGCATCTGTCTAATGCCAGGCACTGTTCTCATAAGAAAGGTCCATCTGTGCTTTAACACCATATGTGAAGGCAGTATATGCAGCATGTGGTTCAGATTTCGCAATGTCTGCCAGGGTTTTCACTTCCTTTACCCACTCCGCTACCTTTTTTCGCACAGTCTCTCTTGCATTCTTCTGTGCCTATTACTGCTCCCAAATGGCGTTGACCCTCCTTTGTAATCTTCACTCCTGTCCCATCAAAAGTCCGCACCGCTTCTTCATACTTGTTTTCTTTCACTATTAGTACAGATTTACTAGCATTCGGATGGTACCCAATGACTTCGCCTACCGATTGTACTCTCCGCCACCATTCTTTGAGATCCCCTATTTTTCCTGCACCTGTGAGGTCATCTGCATACGCCACTTGCTTCACTCGGGTTACCTCTTGTTTTATTTTCTGCTGCAGAATTGATAGTGCCAGTGCGTACATTGCCATTGCCACTGGATCTCCTTGCGTTGTTCCTTCATTTGATTTGAGAATTTTCATTTCTTCCTTCTTTGTGCTTCCAACTATATACAGGTTAGCTGGCTCCTTATAAGTATTTTCTATGTACTTTGCGATGCTCGGGCATTTGATCTTGATGTGAATAGCTGCCTCCCTTTTAATGGTGTTAAAGGCATTTGTTGCATCCACTAGCAGTACCACTTCACAATCTTCCTCATGATACACCTTCCTCATTGCATGTATTGCTGCTTCTCCTCCGGCTTGCTGTCCTGCACATACTTGTAAGTTGCCCACTGCTCTTTGTACATCTTTTCCAAATACGGACATGATTGCTTTTCCTATAATCCTTCTAAGAACTTCCCCAACGCCTACTGGTCTAACTCCTGGATTCTTATTTAAAGGTATCAGGCGACATGCTGTCAGAGCTTCTATGTTCACCCATGGTGATGATGCAAGTTTCTTTGCCAGCATTGCTATTGCTTCACAAAAGTCACCCGCGGCTGAACCAAACTTGTTTTGACTTAGGAAGATCCTCCAAGTCTTAGCATCTACTCCTGATGGACCTGCTCCTCCCTGTGTTTTCAGCGCCTTTCTCCATATGAGGTCTCCAGTTATATTCTCATATATCACCGGGTCTGGAGGAACATATTCCCCGTCTAGTTTGGCCTCATCACTTGCTGGTTTTGCTTCTGGGTGTTTCTCCTTCAGCTGGCCCAAGATGCGTCGATTCACTTCGTGCACCCCACTTGAGGCTTCCCCAGTGACCATTCTGACTGCCTGTGCCACTTTACCAATCCTCATGCTATTTCCCACTGATCGTGCCATATCATCTGGCTTCCTCTTTCTTCGTTGTTTTGTTTTCAGTCTTTGCTGGATTGCTCGTACTTGGCTAAGAATTTTGTCTAACTCTCCATTTTTCCACCACTCCATTCTCTGTTTCAGCGCTTTAATGTTCTCATTCAGTTTTCCTTTTGGTCTTTTTCTTTGAAGGAACAACTGAGGAATGAAAGAAGCTATCTTGATTGCCACGTGCGCCAAAGGGGCATCCTGAACATACTTTAGGATCATACGTCTGAGTTCCCCCAGCATGTCTTTTGCGGCTTTACAAATCGGTAGTTCAAACTTATTATGTTGCCATTGTATCACTTCTGTATAGATTTCATTCACTAATGTTGCGAGTCCCTCACCAGAATGTCCCATCCATTCTCCACCATTCATGTTTACGTTACGAGGTCGTTCGTTCTGTTCACGATTTTCGATTATTTCTCATTATCTTCGTTTAGGCCTACACTATTTTCATTATTTTGTTCCACACCTCTGTTGTCTTGCGAATTATTGATTCCTGCGTTTTCTTTTGCGGGCTGCAGTTGTTGATTGTTTTTTTCTGCATTTTCTCTAACAGGGTTTGCTTGTACATCTCCATTAATTTCATTGTCTGTTTCACGGTTCATTTGTACTGCATCTCTCACTGCGTTTTGTCTGTCATCAGGATTATTCCTCGACTGGAACGGAGTTAATATCATGTCTTATCATAATTTCCTACCTATTCCCTAATACTGAGTCTATCTATCATTTCTTCCTAAGGGACGAGCCTCTGCCCGATAAAGGTGAAAATGTAAACATCCTATGAGTAGCGTTAGAGATAGAAAGAGTAAGATAAGTTATTTAACTCACCTAGTATGATGCAAGGCTACAGAAGATCAGGCTATATTACAAGACAGTGAGTGCAAAAGAAAATAGAAAAATAAAGTAAAATAAAAGTAGTGTTTAAAAATATGCACAAAGAATAAACACGGAAAAAAAAATAAAAAAATAAAAAATATATATACCGATATATATATATATATATATATATAATATATATATATATATATATATATATATATATATATATATATATATATATTACAAAACGATTATTGTAGTGAGAAAGGAAATACACTAATTAAGAGAGTAAAATGATTAAAAAGACAAGTGTCAAAATAGTGCTAAGGATTAAAGAAGGATGTTAGAAATCTACTATTAGTTTGAGAAAAAGGTCCTGGTTATCAGTATGCACATAATATATCAGCGAATTATACCTTATTTTAAATAGTATACTTAGTTACTAGTTCGTTAGAGATAACTCTTACATGAAATATACCACTTCAAGTCTGATTTCCTGACTCGGCCATAAATCATATATAACCCTACCTATCTCACACACCCACACACACACACACACACACACAGACACACACACACACACATAATTTATACACTTCCATATGCTAATTTGTATGCTCTATAGACACGCAGAGACACACTCATCATTTATTAACCCATGACACACACATAGATACACATACGTAACTTACACACACACACACACACACACACACACACACACATGGATACCATACACGTACATACATTTATGCAAGACATACGTAAGTCTATTTCTCATTATCTCTCGCTCTCTCTCTCTCTTTGCTATCCTTTCCTTCCACTCTCGGGTTAGCTATCTCTACTAGAATTAAGTCCTGACCACCTCGCTGGGATCGTAAGGTCTGTGTGGTCATTGTATATATATAAATCTATGTAAATCACACACACACACACGGACATTCATACGTCTGTTGTACACACACACACACACACACACACACACACACACACACACACACACACACACACACACACACACACATACTCATTCTCTTCTCATTCTATCCTGGCTCCCATTAGTCGATTGTATGCGGGTTAGGAAGGGTCTGTAAGATTCTAAGGGGGCAGGAATAACTCAATGTCGCCTCAGATTCCCACAGATCCTTTATAAGCTGAATAAAATCTTCTAGTGATAGCCAGAATACACCGTAAAAACGCTTCAAGGGCTTAAGGGGAGGTTTTTAGTTTGTTCCCTAGACCTCCATCAAGCTTAAAATTACACCCCTTTGACCCACTTTGAAAATAAATGTCTACATGTTTTGGTAGAAAAATTTCCCGGCCGAAGGCCGGTTCCTCTTAAATTACAGGCTCGCTATCGCTCACCAGGAAAAAATCGACACCTAATTTTGAACGAAAGGTCTTACAATTGACAGAAATGGGGCAAAAGTTCATAAAATCGCCAAACTAATGGGGAGAACGTCTTAAAATCTTTAAAGCAATGGGGCTAAGCATGAGGGAGAAAGGGGTCAAGAAAAAATATCCCTCAAGTGGAAATATCCCCTTAATTATTATGGTCGGTTGTCGGTTATTTGTTAATTTGATTTGTTAGTCGGTCTATAGGTTGGTCGGTGGGATAGTAGTTTGGTCGGTTTGTCGATGGTTTTATTATTATTTTGCTTGGTCGGTTAGTCGAATGTTCGGTTATTTGGTTGTATGGTCGGTTGTGTGGTCGTTCGATCATAAGTCGGTTGTGAGGTTGGTCGGTTCATTGGTTGGTCGGTCGCTTAGCCGATTGTTCAGTCGGTTGTGAGGTCAGTCGGTCGGGCATTCGGTTTGTTGGTCGGTTGGTTATTCGATTGTCGGTTGTTCTATCAAAGGATCTGTCGGTCTGTCGGCTTTTTTCGTAGCACCTGTCGTATCCATTATCCGAACACCTGTCACACACACACACATACCCCTAACCCCTCACACATACACTCACACGCACGCGCGCGCGCGATTTTGATACCTTTCGCCCTATTTCTCTGTGAATAGTAAGACCTTTCGTGCCATTTAGATGTTATTTTCTTGGCCAGCGATAGCGAGCCTGTAACTTTAGAAGGAACTGGCCTTCGGGCAGGACATTTTTCTACCGGAAAATTTATACATTTATCTTGAAAGGGGGTTTAGGGGGTGTCCTTTTAAAGGTGGTCTAGGGGGGTCTTTTTAAAGGGGGTCTAGGGGGGTCTTTTTAAAGGGGGCCTAGGGTTTTTTTTTTTAAAGGGGGTCTAGGGGGTGTCTTTTTAAAGGGGGTCTAGGGGGTGTCTTTTTAAAGGGGGTCTAGGGGGGTCTTTTTAAAGGGGGTCTAGGGTGTGTCTTTTTAAAGGGGGTCTAGGGGGTGTCTTTTTAAAGGGGGTCTAGGGGGTGTATTTTTAAAGGGGGTCTAGGGGGTGTCTTTTTAAAGGGGGTCAAGGGGGTGTCTTTTTAAAGGGGGACTAGGGGGGTCTTTTTAAAGGGGGCCTAGGGGGTGTCTTTTTAAAGGGGGTCTAGGGTGTGTCTTTTTAAAGGGGACCTAGGGGGTGTCTTTTTAAAGGGGGTCTAGGGGGTGTCCTTTTAAAGTGGGTCTAGGGGGGTCTTTTTAAAGGGGGTCTAGGGGGGTCTTTTTAAAGGGGGTTTAGGGGGGTCTTTTTAAAGGGGGCCTAGGGGGGGGTCTTTTTAAAGGGGGTCTAGGGGGGTCTTTTTAAAGGGGGTCTAGGGGGGTCTTTTTAAAGGGGGTCTAGGGGGGTCTTTTTAAAGGGGGTCTAGGGGGGTCTTTTTGAAGGGGGTCTAGGGGGTGTATTTTTAAAGGGAGTCTAGGGGGTGTCCTTTTAAAGTGGGTCTAGGGGTGTCCTTTTAAAGTGGGTCTAGGGGGGTCTTTTTAAAGGGGGTCTAGGGGGGTCTTTTTAAAGGGGGCCTAGGGGGGGGTCTTTTTAAAGGGGGTCTAGGGGGTGTCTTTTTAAAGGGGGTCTAGGGGTGTCTTTTTAAAGGGGGTCTAGGGGGTGTCTTTTTAAAGGGGGTCTAGGGGTGTCTTTTTAAAGGGGGTCTAGGGTGTGTCTTTTTAAAGGGGACCTAGGGGGTGTCTTTTTAAAGGGGGTCTAGGGGGTGTCTTTTTAAAGGGGGCCTAGGGGGTGTCTTTTTAAAGGGGGCCTAGGGGGTGTCTTTTTAAAGGGGGTCTAGGGGGTGTTTTTTTTAAAGGGGGTCAAGGGGGTGTCTTTTTAAAGGGGGTCTAGGGGGTGTCTTTTTAAAGGGGACCTAGGGGGTGTCTTTTTAAAGGGGGTCTAGGGGGGGTCTTTTTAAAGGGGGGTCTAGGGGGTGTCTTTTTAAAGGGGGTCTAGGGGGTGTCTTTTTAAAGGGGGTCTAGGGGGTGTATTTTTAAAGGGGGTCTAGGGGGTGTCTTTTTAAAGGGGGTCTAGGGGGTGTCTTTTTAAAGGGGGTCTAGGGGGTGTCTTTTTAAAGGGGGTCTAGGGGGTGTCTTTTTAAAGGGGGCCTAGGGGGTGTCTTTTTAAAGGGGGCCTAGGGGGTGTATTTTTAAAGCTTGATGGAGGCCCAGCGAGGAAACTCAAAAATAAATCAATAAATACATAGACCAAAAACCAAGCACTAAATTAATTGAAAAACAGAACAAATGATATCCAAATATCGATCCAGATAAATATAATTGCATACCGAAACACACAGGGGTTCCAGGTATTGTTATGAGTGGGTCAGAGACTATAGTAGCCTACTGTACATTAGCCTATATATTATACTCTGTTGTATTACAGCTGATGGTAAAATGCTATCTCGCCATCCTGATTACTCGGCTATTACCAGGACTTTGTAGATAATTATGTTGCTATTATGAAAACTTGGCACTAATATGACGCACAAACATAGCCGTATATACAGTATATCATATCTTGCCATTAATACCTTCTTTACCAGCGACGTCTTTTAAAGTAATTCTTGCTATATTTAGACGATTTGATGAAGCTTAGGAAGGGTATATAATAGCTAAAAGGATTAATTGAGATAGTCTGTTGTCTGTTAATCGGTAGACATCTTTCTCAAGCTGAACACAATCGTCTAATAATTGATAGAGTATAAGGAAAAGGACGTCACCGGTACTGAAAGGGTTACAAATCGATAAATCAGATGCTAAAGGAATCAATTTACCATCAACTGAAAACAAAACAGTATAATATATAAGCTAATGTACAGTCGCTTACCATAGTATGTGACCCACTCATAAGAATTTACCATCAACTGAAAACAAAACAGTATAATATATAAGCTAATGTACAGTCGCTTACCATAGTATCTGACTCATTCATAAGCATTCCTGGAACCCCTGTGTTATATTTGTTATGTAATTATAATTATCTGGATTGATATTTGGATCAAATCTGTTTATCAATGAAGGGGATAATGTTTGTTGTTTGGTCTATGTATATATCAATTAAAGGGAGATGGTCTGTATTTCTGGTCCCCCCTTTTCCTCGTGTTTAGCCCAATTAGTTTTGATATTTTCAAATGTTCGGCCCATTAGTTTGGCGATTTTAATACCTTTCGCCCCATTCCACTGTCAATTTTAAGAACTTTCGTACCATTAGATGACAATTTTTCCTGGCGAGCGATAGCGAACCTGTAATTTTAGGATAGCCTTCGGCCGGGACATTTTTCGACCGAAACATTTACAAATTTATCTTGAATTGGGGTCTAGGGGGTGCTTTTCTGAGCTTTATAAATGAATTAACAGACCAAAAATTCCGGCCACTATTACCCTTAACCCCATTAGCCATAAGAGATAAGGGATGGGTGGTTTGGGCACGCAGACCCCCTTTTATATCACAGACATAAGTACCGTACAAGACTGTTAATTAAGGGAGGAACGGTTGGTTTGTCTGGCACCCCTCACCCTTCTCCCACTTCTTGAGGCCCATTAGTTTTCAGATGTTAATACGTTTGGCCCATTAGTTTGGCTATTCTAAGATTGTTCACCCCATTTCTTTGTAAATATTAAGACCTTCCGTGCTATTTCGGTGTCGATGTTTTCCCGGCGAGCGATAGCAAACCTATAATTTAGGAAAAACTGGCCTTCGGCCGAGACCTTTTTCTCCAGAAAAAATACACAAATTTACATAGAAGTGGGATCTTGGGGATATTTGTTTAAGCTTGATGGAGGTCTAGGGAGGAAACTAAAAAATAAAATAATAACTAAATAAATATATCGACCAATAAATAAACCCTCTTCCCCCTTACACGTATAGGTGATAGAATTGGCCTTGGTTCGTGACACCTTATGAATTAATTCTTTGATGTGGAGATAAGCAGTCTTTGGGAGTACTTAAGTGGAGTAAGTGGAGTGTAGTGTAGTGGAGTGTAGTACTTAAGTGGAGTACTTAACCAGAGATTATTATTGATTGCTTTATTGATTTGTTATTTATTCAGGTATTTATTAATTAATATAAATTTATATATCTCTATTAATGTTGTTGCCTCCCTCAAACTCCATCAAGCTTAAATACGAATAGCCGCAGGACTCCCTCCCCCCCCCCACCCCCACCTTCAGGATAAATGTGTGCATTTTTCGTTAGACAAATGACCCGGTCAAAGGTCTGAACCTTCTAAATTGCCTGCTTGCTATCGCTCGCCATTAAAATAAATTGACACCTATTATATATTTTTATTTGAGGAAGGAGACAAAAGGCAAAGCTGCCTGTAGCAAGTGTCTCCCCCAAAGTTAAAAGAGTGACAGAGAGCCAAATTCAAGGTACGTTAGAGTCAAAATGCCTGGACACACAGTTTGAAGCAGTTCAAGTCATAGGATGAGGGAAAACAGATTAAGAGAGAGAGTTCCAACGATTACTTGTTGAGTAGGAGAAAGACTGAAACACATTGGTTAATTCTTGGGTTAGAGCATTGGAAAGTGGGAGTGTTTTGAAAGGCGGGTGCCCCCCACTCTCCGTAAGGAAGGAGGTATACACTGAAGAACACTGATTATTGTAATAGCAATAGAATAATGAGATAGATTACATTGCTGCGTGTAGAGAGAGGTTGTAGGGAATTAGTAAGAGGAGGTGAGTTGAGACAAAATGCTTTTTGCTCTACCCCTTTGAAAAGTGTGATATTGGTGGAACCTCCCCACACATGCGAACAATACTGGACACATGGGCGCACTGTGCCCCTATACAGAGCAAGAAGCTGTGCAGGGTTGAAGAAACCACGGATACGGTTGAGCACACCTAACTTCTGGGAAGCTGTCTTAGCAAGAGTGGTAACATGATCTTTCAAAGAAAGGTCACGAAAAAAAAAATCACCGAGACTACTGAGAGAAGATGAAGGGTTGATGTGTGTATTGTTGAAGAATAAGGGAAAGTTGTCTGGAAGATGGTGACGGGTATATAAAAGGAGAAATAGGGTTTTGGAAGCATTAAAAGTAACAAGATTTCCTCTGCCCCATTCGGAGATAGTTGATATATCAGAAGATAGGTGTGCTATGGCCTCTCCTCGTGAGTTTTGGATTGATTGGATGCTGGGTCGTTGTGGAAAACTAGTTGAATAGTGTAAGGTAGCATCACCAGCATATTAGTGGATAGGAGTAGAGGTACAGTTGAGGATATTATTAATGAATATTAGAAAAAACTGGAGGCAGGACAGAACCCTGAGGAACACCGGGATTGATAAGTTGAAGTGAGCAATGGCCATCCACAACTGCAGCTATGGAACGGTCAGAAAGGATATTATATAATTTGAAGCCTGTTAATTGCTGGAGGCCCTTTTTAAGCTGAATATAATTGTCTAATAGTAGAATAACATAATTTAATAGTAGCCAGAATAGAGTTGTGGGGGATGGGCGCATATATTTGACTAGCAGGGGTACCCGGCGTTGCCCGGGTAATCACCATAATAGAGTTGTGCGTGATGGGCGCATATATTTGATTGTTTATTTATATTTGTTTTTTTCAGTTTCTTCCCAGACTTACATCAAGCTTTAAAAAACACCCACTAAACCCCCTTCAAGATATATTTGTACATTTTTCGATAGAAAAATGTCCCGGCCGAATGCCGGTTCCTCTTAAAATTACAGGCTCGCTATCCTTCGCCAGAAAAAAAATCGACACATAAATGTCACAAAAGGTCTTGACATCAATATATAAATGAGACAAAAGGTCTTAAAATCGCCAAACTAATGGAACGAAAGTCATAAAATTTCAAAACTAATGGGGCTAAAGCATGGGGAGAAGAACGGGGTGGGTACCGGTAGTGTGAAGAATGGGGTGGGTACCGGTAGTGTGAAGAACGGGGTGGGTACCGGTAGTGTGAAGAACGGGGTGGGTACCGGTAGTGTGAAGAACGGGGTGGGTACCGGTAGAGTGAAGAACGGGGTGGGTACCGGTAGTGTGAAGAACGGTGTGGGTACCGGTAGTGTGAAGAACGGTGTGGGTACCGGTAGTGTGAAGAACAGGGTGGGTACCGGTAGTGTGAAGAACAGGGTGGGTACCGGTAGTGTGAAGAACAGGGTGGGTACCGGTAGGGTGAAGAACGGGGTGGGTACCGGTAGTGTGAAGAACGGGGTGGGTACCGGTAGTGTGAAGAACGGGGTGGGTACCGGTAGTGTGAAGAACGGGGTGGGTACCGGTAGTGTGAAGAACGGGGTGGGTACCGGTAGTGTGAAGAACGGGGTGGGTACCGGTAGTGTGAAGAACGGGGTGGGTACCGGTAGTGTGAAGAACGGGGTGGGTACCGGTAGTGTGAAGAACGGGGTGGGTACCGGTAGTGTGAAGAACGGGGTGGGTACCGGTAGTGTGAAGAACGGGGTGGGTACCGGTAGTGTGAAGAACGGGGGTGGGTACCGGTAGTGTGAAGAACGGGGTGGGTACCGGTAGTGTGAAGAACGGGGTGGGTACCGGTAGTGTGAAGAACGGGGTGGGTACCGGTAGTGTGAAGAACGGGGTGGGTACCGGTAGTGTGAAGAACGGGGTGGGTACCGGTAGTGTGAAGAACGGGGTGGGTACCGGTAGTGTGAAGAACGGGGTGGGTACCGGTAGTGTGAAGAACGGGGTGGGTACCGGTAGTGTGAAGAATGGGGTGGGTACCGGTAGTGTGAAGAACGGGGTGGGGGGTACCGGTAGAGTGAAGAACGGGGTGGGTACCGGTAGAGTGAAGAACGGGGTGGGTACCGGTAGAGTGAAGAACGGGGTGGGTACCGGTAGAGTGAAGAACGGGGTGGGTACCGGAAGAACGGGGTGGGTACCGGTAGAGTGAAGAACGGGGTGGGTACCGGTAGAGTGAAGAACGGGGTGGGTACCGGTAGAGTGAAGAACGGGGTGGGTACCGGTAGAGTGAAGAACGGGGTGGGTACCGGTAGAGTGAAGAACGGGGTGGGTACC
>JBAKBP010027525.1:7500-29979 GCA_037953745.1 Lithodes maja | reverse complement strand
CCCACGTACTGAGTACTATGAATCCGCTGTACCTGGCATGCAAGGGCTAGTTTAGTATCCCACGTACTGAGTATATGAATCCGCTGTTGCTGGCATGCAAGGGCTAGTTTAGTATCCCACGTACTGAGTATATGAATCCGCTGTTGCTGGCATGCAAGGGCTAGTTTAGTATCCCACGTACTGAGTACTATGAATCCGCTGTACCTGGCATGCAAGGGCTAGTTTAGTATCCCATGTACTGAGTATATGAATCCGCTGTTGCTGGCATGCAAGGGCTAGTTTAGTATCCCACGTACTGAGTACTATGAATCCGCTGTACCTGGCATGCAAGGGCTAGTTTAGTATCCTACGTACTGAGTATATGAATCCGCTGTTGCTGGCATGCAAGGGCTAGTTTAGTATCCCACGTACTGAGTACTATGAATCCGCTGTACCTGGCATGCAAGGGCTAGTTCAGTATCCCACGTACTGAGTATATGAATCCGTTGTTGCTGGCATGCAAGGGCTAGTTTAGTATCCCACGTACTGAGTACTATGAATCCGCTGTTGCTGGCATGCAAGGGCTAGTTTAGTATCCCAGGTACTGAGTACTATGAATCCGCTGTTCCTGGCATGCAAGGGCTAGTTAAGTATCCCACGTACTGAGTACTATGAATCCGCTGTTGCTGGCATGCAAGGGCTAGTTTAGTATCCCACGTACTGAGTACTATGAATCCGCTGTACCTGGCATGCAAGGGCTAGTTTAGTATCCAACGTACTGAGTATATGAATCCGCTGTTGCTGGCATGCAAGGGCTAGTTTAGTATCCCACGTACTGAGTACTATGAATCCGCTGTACCTGGCATGCAAGGGCTAGTTTAGTATCCCACGTACTGAGTATATGAATCCGCTGTTGCTGGCATGCAAGGGCTAGTTTAGTATCCCACGTACTGAGTATATGAATCCGCTGTTGCTGGCATGCAAGGGCTAGTTTAGTATCCCACGTACTGAGTACTATGAATCCGCTGTACCTGGCATGCAAGGGCTAGTTTAGTATCCCACGTACTGAGTATATGAATCCGCTGTTGCTGGCATGCAAGGGCTAGTTTAGTATCCCACGTACTGAGTACTATGAATCCGCTGTACCTGGCATGCAAGGGCTAGTTTAGTATCTACGTACTGAGTATATGAATCCGATGTTGCTGGCATGCAAGGGCTAGTTTAGTATCCCACGTACTGAGTACTATGAATCCGCTGTACCTGGCATGCAAGGGCTAGTTTAGTATCCCACGTACTGAGTATATGAATCCGCTGTTGCTGGCATGCAAGGGCTAGTTTAGTATCCCACGTACTGAGTACTATGAATCCGCTGTACCTGGCATGCAAGGGCTAGTTTAGTATCCCACGTACTGAGTATATGAATCCGCTGTTGCTGGCATGCAAGGGCTAGTTTAGTATCCCACGTACTGAGTACTATGAATCCGCTGTTGCTGGCATGCAAGGGCTAGTTTAGTATCCCACATACTGAGTACTATGAATCCGCTGTTGCTTGCATGCAAGGGCTAGTTTAGTATCCCACATACTGAGTACTATGAATCCGCTGTTGCTGGCATGCAAGGGCTAGTTTAGTATCCCACATACTGAGTACTATGAATCCGCTGTTGCTGGCATGCAAGGGCTAGTTTAGTATCCCACGTACTGGGTACTATGAATCCGCTGTTGCTGGCATGCAAGAGCTAGTTTAGTATCCCACGTACTGGGTACTATGAATCCGCTGTTGCTGGCATGCAAGGGCTAGTTTAGTATCCCACGAACTGGGTCTAGGTTAGGTTAGGTTGGGTTGTTTGGTTAGGTTAATATACTAGGTCTCAGAAACAAGATTCGTAGTTGCGGTAGTATTTACAGATACGCCCGAATACTAAATGAGCGGCGGCCCAACCGCCATGGCACCGGTAAGGCTTCGTGTTGTATCCCACGTAGCCCTACTAGGTACTACGGACACATTGTAGGCGTTAGGTATGGATTAGGCTTGTATCCAATGTACTAGGTCTATGTTACTGGATATTTATGATTTAAATAAGTGCTACGTTTTCGATAAATCTGGTTATATGGCTTTGCAATTAGGGAAATCATGAGCCGATTACCGACATTTCGTTAGTCTTTTTCGATTCTCAAAATACGATCCAAGTTTTGCCAAAAATTGCCTCGGGTTTTCCAAAATGATGCTTTTTGGGGTGTGCAATTTAGGGAAACATGAGCCAAAATTCTAAATTAGGTTACTGTAATTTGCTCTTAAAACTCGCAAAATCCGAGCCAAGTTTTGCCAAAACTTGGCTCGGGTTTTCCAAAATTCGGGTTTTATGGCTCTGCAATTTCGGGAAACCTGAGCCAAATTTCTAAATGAGGTTACTGTAATTTTTTTGTCTACAAACTCTCAAAATCCAAGCCAGCTTTGGCCAAAACTTGGGTCGGGTTTTCGAAATATTGGGTTTTAGGCCTTTGAAATACCTTAAAACCCGAGCCAAGTTTTGCTAAAATACGTTTTTATCGCCGTTTTACGCATTTAACCCCTCATTTTCCCTGTACTTCATAGCCCTCCCCAGTATCGGGCGGCGTATCGTCTTAAGATCGTTGTATAATGTTGAAAACGGTTTCGCCGAGGGTTGTAATTATTTCCAAACACTATTTATTGATGAAAACTAACAGGGAAAAATACAAAAATCCATGGGAAAATTAGTGACCATCCTATTTAGTTTTTCCTTCCATTCTTCTAGAACTACACAATTCACCAGGTCTTCAAAGTTGTCAATATTAGAAGCATGTAACCACTTCCTGAATAAGCGTAAGTTCTCTATGGCGAACTCCAGGAAAGTGATTTGATCAGACTTTAAGCGATTCCTAAATTGCCTTCTGTAGTTATCTGGAGTGATGGCGTATGCATCCAGAATAGCCTTCTTGACAAAGTCATATTCCTTTATGTTGTCTAAGTAAGTTAAAGTAAGAGCAGCCTTACCCATTAGTTTAGATTGTAGAAGCCATACCCAGTCTTCGTTCGCCCATTTTAAATGTTCTGCTGTCTTCTCGAAGGTCTCGAAGGACTTCTCAGGTTCACGCTCATCAAAGGTAGGAACCAGCTGAATACTTTGGCTAGAATAGAGGCTTTGTGAGACCTGTCGAATTCTAGTTTATCTAATTTAATTTTATGAGTGTCCTCGAGCTGCTGTACTTTGCTCATTTATATCTGTCTATCTTTCTCTCTTTGTTCTAGATCAAGCTGAAGCCTCTGTTGTTCTAACTGGAACTTCTGGTGTTCTACTGGAACCTTTGTTGTTCTAACTGTTGTTGCTGTTGGAGTTTCGTTTGTTCTAACCAGTTATGTAGATGGAGACGTTCTCTCTCAAAAGCTAAGCGAGAAGCATCCCAGACAACAGAAGTATCATTACCTGCATCTGCTTGAAGTTGGGACTCATTCATAGAGAGTGACATAGGAGTGAATTCATCTATGGCCTCCGCAGGAAGTTTGCAAAGGGAGACTAAAGATTCTAAGACTATGTTTTTTTACTTGCTCTTTAGTATGGCTACTCTCATATGAAATGCTAAAATATTGTGCAATGAACTTCCAGTTGTCCTTGTTGATTATTTCCCCTCTTACTCTACCAAGGGAAGGTTCATTGCAAAATCCAATACAATCAAATGAAGCAGGCATGATTATATATTAATAAAATACAGATAACAGATTAAAGATTACTGTTTTAAATTTACCAATGACATAACACTATAAAGGAATAGGATCGTCATGGCTCAATAAACTGGCTGGGTGACTATTACTAGTGACTAGGACCCTACAATAGTAGCTGCCTAGGGAGACGTATTACAGAATGAAGCAGGGAAGATACAATACAATTCCAGACAGATTAATGCTGTATGATTAGAGCAATGACAGACAGAACACCAATAGAGTCTCGGCAACTACTGACGTTACCCCACTTCACAATGCAAGACATAAAACACACACCCGATGCAATATACAGTAGGACAAGGGAAGAGGCATTAGGACACTGAAAGAAAATTCCAGTAGGATCCTACTTCTATCCTAGTTGCGACTTTATGGCTTGGGTTGAGGTGTTTGAATAGGTTATATACATGAAAGCTAGTCGATTCTGTTATATAATAAGGACACAGTGACTGTTTGAAGCGCAGAAGAAATTACTTCTATCACTAAGGATTAATGAAAGACTCTGAAAACTGGCAACTGTCTGTACTAGTTTTAACGAGCCATGACGAGTCAAAGAGTTAGCATATTCTGGATAAGATCTAATGTTGAGAGGTTGAACCACTGTACTTGGACCTAAACTGTAGTATTACCACACCACACAAGACAACTTGAAAGAAGAGATAATTTAAGTAGTAACCGGTAATACTTACAGGCAGACCGCAGCTGTGTGATACAAAAATAAATGAACCAATGGATTTAAGTTACATGAAAGAATGGCTGTACAAATGAAGCACGAACTCGAACTACCCAGTTAAACATCCATATGAAAAAAGAATCCGACAGGCCCCCATAATATGTTACGGCCCAGGGTCCATGAAAAAACGGCCTAATTATATAGGGGTAGAGGACACCCTGGTAGCAACACATTAAGACTGACTGGATATGACTTTACAGTTTAATATACACCAAGACATCCAGTGTTATTAATTTTTAACTAGGAAGATTGAATTAACCCACTGTACACCAATACTGAGGTATTGAATAATAATTATATTTTCTCCAACTGTACACTAACACTGAGTTGTATTTTACCGGCAGTTCAAACTCCTGACTCATTTATAGGCATTAAACAAAATGGATAGAGAATAGACAATAATTAAATTTTAATTTATTATTTAAAGAATATGCAAACATATATATAATTTATTACTTATAATTACTTATTAAAAAATGGTTAATGACAATAATAATAATATTCTTCATAAAATAAACAACAGCAATTATATATATAAATATTCTTATTTAAATATATATTTACATTTAATTAAACAAAAAGGAAGCAAATATTATAGTATCACCAACTCGGGTCTCGTCCACCTGGTAACTCCTAATCATATCCTCCTGAGATTTGTGAATGATGGAGTACAAGAGTAGAAGTTGACACGGGTAGAGGTAAGTACTCCAACACACACAACACCACCGAGGTAAATCCAGAATATGACTGACTAGAGGACGTAGAAGACGGTGGAAGAGACCTCGGGTGTATAGGAGGGTCAGAGGGGAAACTCCACCAAATCCTTGTCAGCGCCCTCTAGGATCCAGGAATCACGAATATAAGTGTAGGTATGAAGTAACAGGTGAAGCGAGACATGCCGGAGACGGGAGCCACGAAGCAGTGGTGAAGCAGGGCAGTGTATGAATCCCCCTCACACGAACCAAGTGAAGCTTCAACAACCCATACAGAGGTTCAGGGTGTAATACCCTCCACCTCGCTCTCGTACACCCTCTTAGTCAATCTCTCACTTTCCATACGTTCCATATGGCCGAACCATCTCAAGTTGTTCCTTTTCACACTTTCCAGCACATCTACCTCCACATCACACCTCCTTCTTACTTCCTCATTCGTCTCTCTATCCCTCCATGTAACTCCGCACGCACTTCTCAATTAACTCATTTCCACCGCTCTCACTCTTGGTCTGAGTCTCTTCCCGAACGTCCATGCTTCGCTTCCGTAAGTTAGTGTCGGGATAACCACACTGTCATGCAAGGACTTCTTCACTTCCATACTGACCACCCTATTTCTTGTTACTGCTTTCAACGTTCCTACAATTCTCTTCCCCTGTTGCACCATCTCCGCACTTGCTCATCCATAGTCCCATCTGTACTCAACACACTGCCCAGATACTTAAAAGAGCTGACGATCTCCATAGCCTGACCGTTCAACTTCACCTCACACTCTGTGACTTCACCCCTTTCGAAGACCATAACCTTGCTCTTCCCCGCATTTACCTTCAAATCCGTTTTCCGCACACTGTTCCAAACTCATTTACCAGACCCTGCAACTCCTATTCATTATCGCTCATCAGAACTGTATCATCCACAAACAGCAGTATAGGCAGCCTCCACTCATTTCCCTCCCTTTTCAGCGATACACCAACATCCACTGCTCTTCCTAGTATTCCTTTCATGACTCCATCCATATATACAGTAATAATAATATACTCTATGCATAAGCATTATCTATTATTAAGTGTTCGCGTATCTTCATCCATGTATTTCCACCCTTAACAATAGAACGCCCAGCTCTTCCATATTTCGCCTTCTGTCACACACACACACACACACACACACACACACACACACACACACACACACACACACACACACACACACCCTTACACTACCGAGGATTAACCTCCCATTGTAGTAGGCTGTACCTGACCATACGGACCATATACGGACTTGAATTGCTGCACCCTCTTTACCCTTCAACTCTTTACCCTGACCATACCAAAACAGTTTCTGTATGTATGTTTGTGTGCATATGTGAGCGTTTGTGTATACGGACATGTGCACACTTACTGCATGTTCTTATGTTCCTATATATGTATGTATATGTATGTGCGCACGTACGTGCATATACGTATGTTCTGTATATGAGCAAGTAAATAAATGTGTATATGTACTGTATATCACTTACTCTCATGGTTATTTTATGATAATTTGTATTCTGCACATGCATCATTATTGTATTTATTTATTTTGTTTGTAAACTGAGCTTACCATCCTCATATCTGTACATCTCATGTTCATCCACTAAATTGTAAAATGTGTATTTTCAGCTCATGAGGCTGCCATTCTTTAATAAACCGTTTATTATTATTATTATTATTATTATTATTAAACAACCACGGGGACATCACACACCCCTGTTTCAACCCAACACTCAGGTCAAAGAACTCGCTCTGCTCATTCTCCACATGTACTGCCACCTTTGCACCCTCATACATGCTCTTCACTGCTTTCAGCAACTTGCCATGTACTCCGTATATTCTAAGTACTTTCCACATATCTTCTATATCCACTCTGTCATAGGCCTTCTCCAAGTCCATAAAGGCAACATACACCTTTTGTTGCTTCTCCAGGTATTTCTCCACAACACAATTCAGGGTAAACATCTGATCTACACATCCTCTTCCCTTCCTAAAACCTCCCTGCTCGTCGCCTATCCATTTCTCCGTTCTCACTCTCACTCTCTCAATCACTACCCTACTGTACACCTTCCCTACTACGCTTAAAATACATATTCCTCGGTGGTTACCACACACTCCTCTTTCCCCTTTGCCCTTATTATAAGGGGACTATTATGCCAGTCTTCCAGTCATCGGGTGCATTCCCCTTCTCCCGTGCTAGTTTGCACATTTTCCATACCCATTCGATCACTATCTCACCACCATACCTCACCATTTCCCCACACACTCCATCTGTTCCTGGTGCTTTCCCCAACTTCACTCTTTTCATGTCTTCCCACACTTCTGACCTCCTGATCCCCACCTCCTCCTCCACTACTTCTCCTCTTCTCCCTCCCATACCATATCCAACTATGTTTGCTGGCTCTTCATATATATATATATATATATATATATATATATATATATATATGGAACTGCTCTAATGTATCTGGCTAATCACTTATTGCCATTCACCTCTAATGTTTCACATATACCATTAGCTACACACGAAAGGCTTACAGAAAAAATTGTGTTGTGTATGCGAAGATCCTCAAGAAATTGTGTTTACATAAAGCTTAGACACGGGTTACTTTAGGACCTACGATAAGGAATGATAATACCGAGTATTTTGAAAAGGTGTGTTTTTCCCTTAAGAGGGGATGGTTGATTTTTAGTATAGCCCCGCTTCTCCCTCATGTTTAGCCCCATTATTTTGCACATTTTAACTAAAATCAAAATTCCGGCGCTATGGTCTGGGGATGCAAATGTTCACCGCTCTGGATTCACCAATAAAATATCTTGGCTCCGTTGTCATGACCTACTGGTAAAACTTTGGTAGTTTATGGACCCGAAGTAAACACCACATTAAAGTTTTGCTCTCTGGCCATTTTCACTTATTAGAGGGAGTTTTGCATCATTGTTGTTTCGGTGTGGTGTGCAACCTAATGTTTATAAACTATGAAACAATACTTTTCGGCTTATGTATAATTTCAAGAGAAACAAATAGATAATCCTCCATTCTGTCTGAAAAAATAGCGTGGGGAAACTTTCCGACCAACCAATATCATCTCTTGCTTCAATGTGGCTGTGATATTGGTACATATTTCCCAGAACATATACAGGACCCTGCAAATTAATATGCCTAGAATAAAATATGTGTCGGGGTGAATGGAGGGTGGCCCCCGTTTACTTTAAAGACAACTTCAGAATAGGATGTAGAAGTTTGTCTGAGTGATGTTGTTAGAAGGAGTGAAGCAATGCATGGTATATTATAATTGTATATAGTTTAGCACATCAACAAACCTGCTATCGAACCTTGCACCTTGATACCAAAACTATAACGAACTAGTAATACTATTTGTTGTTAATCGAAGAATGTCAGTGTCATATAATAAAAATATGTAGAGCCGTTTACATGTTCAAACATTACAAATACATTGCTTAAGTACGTTAGCAGTTAGTATATATAATTTAGAGGTCCATTACCGCATAATAAGAACTTGCGTTTGGTATTATTGTAGAGGTTTTCGATATTATGATAAATTTATAAGTGGACATAAGGAAAATTTAGAATTTGTTGGTGCGAAAACTCTAGTAGATATGCCACAGGTGAGACACAGAGAGATAAACTAAGATATGTAGCATGAAAGGGGAGCATATTGTGATTAAAATGGTAATTGGAATAGCAGCTGGCATACAAATCAAGCTAAAATTATAGGACATGCAGGTTAAAGAGCATTGGAGTGGTTGTGACTATGAGTAATATAGCTAGGAGTAAGGGGAAAATCCGGACCTAGTAGAATGGAGAAATGCTGTAACTTTACCAATACACAGTATACGAATAATGAAGAATGAATGTAGTGCCAAGAGCTTAAGAGGAAGCGATTCATCAAATAATTGTAAAATTTATTTGTAAGGATAAAATTGTAAATTAATGTATAAACAGGGTGTTTTTTGAAGGGGTAGAGTAACAATCGTATTTGTTGGGGTTTATATATAAGGGAATATATATACTGTATATATATATATATATATATATATATATATATAAGGAGTAAAGAAAGCTGGTTATATTGTAACTTTAATAATATAACAGTTATATAATAGTTAATATGACTCCTAAGTGGTTATAGTTGGAGTCAGAATAAGATGATAACTATGTGTGGAGATATAGGTAAAAGGTTGACCAATAAGTCTCTGTCTTAGACTTATTCGTAAGTCTTATAAGTTATCAATTGACTTGGCTTTAAGAAGTGTTAAGTGATGGGGGAAGGGGTGACTAGCAGGAGAGGATAAATGGAGTAAACCTTCCTTGTCAGATACCTGGTGTAGAGTGTCTAAGTGATAGGGGGAAAGTGGTGAAATGCAGGAGAAATAGTGTATACTTCCCTGATTCACTGCCTTGGGTAGAGTGATCTATTAAGCTCTATGTGTGTGAGAACTAAGGTGGAGTTGTTTAGGTCAGTATATCCTAGGTGGGTCATGAGAGTTTTGTATGCTTAATATTGACATTCTGTGATATTCGGTGATGTCTATTGTGACGCATGTCGAGTATGAGCATGCTGTACAGAACGCCCAGTCAGGCCCCACTCTCGCTAGGATCGTCAGGGCAGGAACTTTGGCTGTAGTCTGTGTAGAGTTTCCTAACTTAGTTTATGTGAGCCGTTGTACTATAAGTATTATAAATATGTATTTTGTTTTCATCTGAGTCAACGAGTTCTATTTTATATCATTAGTTATAAGTATTGTGTGTGGGACTTATATGTAATGATGAGAGGAGAGAGAGAGAGATATTACGTAACGGGGAACAGTGAGTGCGCCACGCTGCAGGTAGGCCTAATTCCCTCCTCCCTCCTCCTTCTAAGCGCGTGGGAAATCCTTTGTCGATCCCAGATTGAGAGAGAATATTACGTAATGATTGCTAGTGGGCGGTCCTTAAGTAGTTTGAGATATGCCGCTAGAGGGCCGAGTATAAAAAGAGAGGTTCTTGCCACCATTCTTCAGAACTCATCAGGCAGAGCGACTTCTTATATCCCTTGCAACTATATATATTCTTCCGACTGATGTGAACTTTCTCTACTCTCTGAACAGCCTATCTTCTTCCCTTCTCGACCCTTTATAACCTCAATGACCCCTTTGGTGCAGATTTAGTCAGCCAAAGTATTATCGCTTGAGTTCTCACGAGATAAGTGCCTGTTAGATAGCCTATTTTTGGAAGGGTTAACTAGAATAGGATTGATTGATGTTTGTTGCACTCGTATATGCATTTCCCTGTGTGCGATTATTCATGTTCCTGTTTTCTGCTGGTTTAGGCAATGCTAGACTGGGATAGGGTTTCTGAGTTGTGATTTCCTATGAGTACTAGGTTGCGGTTGAACCAGTACAATTGCAACGGAGACGTGGAACGCCTAGGTGGTCTTTCTGACTGTGTACCGTGGGAGTTTAGCACTGTGTTGCGAGTGAGGGCTTTTGCCTATGCCACCCAACACTGTGTTATCTCATTTGCTTGACTTTGAGAGGATCGCCAGGAGAGAACCAGATACTAGTGATCTGGATCTCTCAAGAGAGCATCCCGTCAATTAACTTAATTTGGCCGCACAGTCTTAAGGACCTCGCTAGGCTACGAGCCGCTTGCTCAGCCATTGTCTCTTAACCTTATGTATCCCAGCTAGACTTTGCTCGACCAGCAGATACAGCATAGTATTGAAGCTTCTCCTTATGTATGTTATTGTGTATGCACTATTGATTTCATGTGTGGCACGCCTAGCTACTTTAGAGATTAGTGGCCCCCGAGCACAATCCTAGTAGGCTATTGCCAGTGCATTGTCGGAGTACTTCTTTTATATGTTTGCCATTTACTACTGTCTATTCTTATAATTCTTCTTATGTCAATTTAAAGCCTTTAATTACCAGTGAGTTATTCATTAAATTGCTGTTCAAAATCCGATACTTACTTCTTATGAGTATTCGAGAAGCATCTAACTTATCAGAAGATTCCTTGCTTGATGCTCGAGGACTATTGTTTAACGTAACGTAATAGTGCCGATCCGAAGTAGAGGGTGGAGGACTTCTTAAGTTCTTAGTTCAAGGGTGGATTACTTCGGCTTCGGCCAACACTATTCTTTAGTGTTGTAGTACTTTCTTCTTTGTTTGATTGTTGACCAGACTAGATAACTCCCGTCTTGTTATTAGTCTGTTGTGTGAAACGCTAGTACCGAGTTCTTGTATACCCCGTTATAGCAGATAGAACTCTGGAGGGTAGTGGCGTTTTTTGTTCGGCTGGCAGTACTCTGGGGTTGGGATCGTGTGTTTCCGTTGTGGCAGCGAGCCATACTCGAGTCCTGTGTAAGAGCCCTAGTGTACCCGAGTGCCCGGTCGTAACAAATGGCGACCTTGCTTAGGATTTTGTGAACAGTATAATTTTTTGCAGAGTTGTACAACATTTGTTTGTTCGTACTTTAGCGTACATATTGAAGAATATTTTTTTTTGTAAGGCAATTAGGAGAGCATTTAAGAGACTCCAGTTAATTTAGTAATTAGTGCTTACATAAGGGAGTTTAACACTTTTGTCTCGAGAATTTTTTGTGAACTTCAGTATGTCGTGCCCTAGTACTGACGAGGAGCGAGAGATGCCATTTGAGGAGGTGCCGTTAGTAACTAGTGAGGAGGATGCTAGACTTTTTGTGAGTAAGCAGTACCATGTCACGGAGGAGAGGTTGACTGGGGTGAATATTTATGGCTTGCACCTGATAGCCAAGGTTTTGGGTCTATCCAATGTAGGAGGGATGTCCAAGGGGGAGCTGATTTCCTGGGTGTTGCGTGGGCGACATGGGGTTTCGGAGGAGAGGGCGTTTGGGGGGGTTCCTCCCCAGATCCCCTCTCACTCGACTCCCACAGTGCCGTCCACTCAAGTACCGGAGGTTAGCACCCTCCCACAGAGGGATGAGAATTGGAAGATTGGAGTGCCCTCGGGCGGTGCGTATGGTGGTTCCCCAGTTTTTGCCCCCCCTCCTTCAGTAGTGGCAGCTCCCTCTTCCTGCCTGTCTCCAGATATGATATTTAGACTTGAGCTTGCTAAAATTGAGGCTGAGGCTAGGAAGCATGAGATTGAGGCTGAGTCTAGGAAGCAGGAGATTGAGGTTGAGGCTAGGAAGCATGAGATTGAGGCTGAGTCTAGAAGGCAGGAGAATGAGACGAGGAGGCACGAGGCTGAGCTTAGGTACGACTCAGAGAAATATTGTGCTCAAATAGATTTAGATAAGACTCGTGCAGAGTCGACAGGGATTCGGATGGGCCGTGAGGGCCAAGTAAGAGAACAGTCCTTGTCCCACTTAGTCAAGTTGGTGCCGGCATTTAGTGAAACTGAAGTCACAGAATTTTTTAATCGTTTTGAGAAGAAGTGTAGGGAGCATAATTGGCCTGAAGAGAAGTGGGCAGCTCTAGTCTCCTCAAGACTTACGGGTAAGGGTCTGAAGGCTTATGATGCACTGCCTTTAGAGTCTTGCATTGACTACCCAGTATTGAAGAGAGCTGTCCTACGGGCATACGAGTTGCAACCAGAAACATATCGATTGAAGTTTCGGGGTGTTACGAAGACTAGGGAGGCGACCTTTCTTGAACATGCCCGGGACTTAAAAGATGCACTTGCTAACTGGACACGTTCTGAGAAAGCTGAGACGGCCGAACAGTTGACTGAGCTGTTTCTGCTCGAGCAGTTTTATAAGTGTACTGGTGCAGATATGACTTTAACTATTAAAGAAAAGAACCCTAAAACTCTACAGGAGGCAGCTGAGATGGCTGACCTCCGGCTATCACTAATTCGTGGGTGCGGGTCTGCCCAGCGTAGTGAGGCAGGTAACAAGGGGCGTGACGCCCCACCCCCCCGAGTTAGTGATATACATTATGCAAACAAGTACAAGAGCTATGATACCAAGACTGACCACAAGACTAGCACCGTCCCATTTAAGAAGGGGCCGGGCCCTTCCCAGTACCAAGGGAAGCCCAGAGGGGAGTTGGAGTGTTATCATTGTCATGAAAAGGGGCACTTTGCAAGAGTCTGTCCTAGCAAACCACCTACAGCAGCTGTGTCTTTGGCCTGCAACATTGGTGTGTCTCCGAAGTTTTCTGAGTTTGCCCGGGGCAGTTCGTCAGAGGCTGAGGCACAGCCAATGCAGAAGCACCTGGGAGGCTCGAACCCTGCTCAGGATGTTTTTTGCGACCATAGAGGGCGGGGTTGCGTGATGTGGGCGGGGCGCAAGCATGGAGTAGAGGTCTTGCGTGATACAGGTGCTTCCCAGACTCTGATGAATAACTTGACTGGCTACCCTATAAATGCGGCTCGGGTGGTAGTGGTGCAGGGTATTAATGCAACTCGGTCATACCCGCTGGTGCGGTTGGAGTTGGAGGTGGATGGTGTGACACGTGAATTGGATGTCGGGATTGTGGAGAAACTGCCAGTGGAGGGCGTCGACCTTCTTCTCGGCAACGACTTTGCAATGCCCGCTTCTGAGGTTCTACCCTTAGTCGTTGCCGAGAGGACGGCCGACGTGAGTAGGGAAGAGCAAGAGTGTGTCGAGCGGTGCCAGGCAGAACCCATGGCGTGTGCTGTCACCCGAGCTCGGGCAACTAAAGTGTCACAGCCTAGTCCTCCGTCTTCAGACCAGCAGAGGAACGATCAACAGGAGGAGGCTAAAGCTGGAGTTGGTTTTAAGAGTTTTGACTCGGCGGCTCTCCTGGGTGATTCAGTATTGGCACCTATGTTAGAGTCTGGAGAGGCCCCAGGACCTGTCACAGCTAGTGAGGAGGTAGGGCCGGAAGAGACTCCGAGGCAGCAGCGTTGCACACGGAGAGAAAAAAGGGTTGCTCAGTTTGATATTGGGGGAGGACTTGGGTTGCTTCGGAAGCATCTAGACAGGTTGGTTCCCTCAGATATTTGTAAACTGCAGTTGGAGGATCCGGAAGTTCAGAAGTGTGGTAATGGTGCTGTCGAGATTAAACACGAGGACGGGGAAGCATGTCATGTGAACCTGTTGGAGGAGTTTGTGAGGCAACCACCTGAGCAGCCTACTGTCCCTGCGTTGGTCTGCCGCGGCCAAGGTGGAGAAGGAGAGGGGGGTAGTAGGGCACAGGTGGAGGAGAGAAGGGATTGTCATGTCTCGGCGGAGCAGTGGGCGGGGGACACGAGTCTGGTGGCTGTGGAAGCGCTAGAGCACCTGCCTGAGCAGCAGTGTGCAGCACTCCAGCACCAGCTCGGTTCATACCCCACTGGTTGTGCCGAGCCCCTGAGTCTCACAACTCGGGCGGTGCAAGATGTTCCACGGGCAGGTCACGTGACTGTTGAAAGACCGTTAGCCTCGTTGTTTCGGTGGTTTAAGGTGGGCGACGAGGCTTTGGCATGGTTGCCAGGTCAGGGTCGACCCATGGCTGCCAAGGGTGGTGGTCAAAAGGAGGACATTGAGCAGATTGGTAAGGTCGGCTGTGGTATCGCAGTGCCCGGTCGTCGCATAGCCTCCCAATGCTGCTCTAGTCTAATGCAACAGCCCTACCATAGACCGACTGTATCTGGCCATGTCGCTGAAAGCGGTGATGCTGCGCAGGCAGATGTCACAAGGAATGCGGGGGTGCGCATGTACGGTATCGGCGGGGAAGCCTTAGCAATAATGAACTGTGGGAGTGACTGCACGGGTGGTACTGATTGTCCCTCTCATGACCTGGCTGTTCTAGGGACGAAGGTGGAGAAGGAGGGAGACTACAGGTTAGAAGCTGCGGTCTCGGCTGGGTTGTGGGAGGGCACTAGGCATGTTGTTCGTGGAGACAGTGCAAGGCAGTTATTTACTAGGCTATGGCAGTACTTTCGCATGTTTGTTGCTTCTCCAGGCCTGATGTACGGGGTAGAATCCGACATGCAGGCTGGAGATAGTGCAAGGCTCAGTTTAATTCCCTACCGTATAAATCCTGCTCGACAGCCTATGGTGCAAGCAGAGCTGGATTACGTGTGGACGAAGGGTCTGAGGGATAAGGAATGTCGTGAGTGGTCGTTGCTTGTAACTTTGTCCGAGCGTGCTAAAGAGGTATGTGGTTTTGTTGTGGACGGGAGTACCTACCAGTGCAATGTTATGCCTGACGGACTTAAGAATGCACTAGCAACGTTTCAGAACCTGATGAATGAAAGTGAAAAGGACGATGATGCGCTGGGGCATTTCGAGGTCTATGTTCCAGCCTATGGTCCGGTCGTTGTAGTTTACCCAGATCATCACCCTCTCAAGATCTTGGACCAGTTTCACAATCGGAATATGAGGCTGACCAGGTGGTCACTAAGGTTATTGGTATATAACCTGGACATACGCCATATTGCCGGTTGTGACAACGTGGTTGCAGATGGTCGTTCAAGGGTATATGATCCTGGGTAGATTGACACACGGGTAGCCTCCTGCTTTAGTTTGAATAGTATTTTGCGTTTGGTGCTTGTTGGCTCGCGGTTGTAGCCCAGCGTATTGGGTCGTAAAGCAGGATTGTTGAGCGTTTGGTATAGAAGAAAATAGGCTGCCCTTATAGTGCAGCCGGAAAAAACATATTAAAATATAAAAATCATATAAAAACTCTTTCTTTTTTTATATAGATAATTGTATAAGTTTGTCATAGCCTATAGAGTTTGAGTAGTCCACGAACTATCAAACGGCTGAGCTGCTGTAAGCTCGCTCTGGGAGCATGATATTATGTCTTTTACTATTGTTGGGAGGAGTTATGAAATGTGAATTTTTTTTTTTATTATAAGATGTGTTTTAGTGATAAACTCAGCGTTGTTTTAGTGCCATGCGGTCGCTGGGTGTGAGGGGTTTGATGGGGTTCTGTATATCAGATTTTAGCTCAGGGTTGAGCAAGTAAAATCTTGGGGGAGGTGTGACGCATGTCGAGTATGAGCATGCTGTACAGAACGCCCAGTCAGGCCCCACTCTCGCTAGGATCGTCAGGGCAGGAACTTTGGCTGTAGTCTGTGTAGAGTTTCCTAACTTAGTTTATGTGAGCCGTTGTACTATAAGTATTATAAATATGTATTTTGTTTTCATCTGAGTCAACGAGTTCTATTTTATATCATTAGTTATAAGTATTGTGTGTGGGACTTATATGTAATGATGAGAGGAGAGAGAGAGAGATATTACGTAACGGGGAACAGTGAGTGCGCCACGCTGCAGGTAGGCCTAATTCCCTCCTCCCTCCTCCTTCTAAGCGCGTGGGAAATCCTTTGTCGATCCCAGATTGAGAGAGAATATTACGTAATGATTGCTAGTGGGCGGTCCTTAAGTAGTTTGAGATATGCCGCTAGAGGGCCGAGTATAAAAAGAGAGGTTCTTGCCACCATTCTTCAGAACTCATCAGGCAGAGCGACTTCTTATATCCCTTGCAACTATATATATTCTTCCGACTGATGTGAACTTTCTCTACTCTCTGAACAGCCTATCTTCTTCCCTTCTCGACCCTTTATAACCTCAATGACCCCTTTGGTGCAGATTTAGTCAGCCAAAGTATTATCGCTTGAGTTCTCACGAGATAAGTGCCTGTTAGATAGCCTATTTTTGGAAGGGTTAACTAGAATAGGATTGATTGATGTTTGTTGCACTCGTATATGCATTTCCCTGTGTGCGATTATTCATGTTCCTGTTTTCTGCTGGTTTAGGCAATGCTAGACTGGGATAGGGTTTCTGAGTTGTGATTTCCTATGAGTACTAGGTTGCGGTTGAACCAGTACAATTGCAACGGAGACGTGGAACGCCTAGGTGGTCTTTCTGACTGTGTACCGTGGGAGTTTAGCACTGTGTTGCGAGTGAGGGCTTTTGCCTATGCCACCCAACACTGTGTTATCTCATTTGCTTGACTTTGAGAGGATCGCCAGGAGAGAACCAGATACTAGTGATCTGGATCTCTCAAGAGAGCATCCCGTCAATTAACTTAATTTGGCCGCACAGTCTTAAGGACCTCGCTAGGCTACGAGCCGCTTGCTCAGCCATTGTCTCTTAACCTTATGTATCCCAGCTAGACTTTGCTCGACCAGCAGATACAGCATAGTATTGAAGCTTCTCCTTATGTATGTTATTGTGTATGCACTATTGATTTCATGTGTGGCACGCCTAGCTACTTTAGAGATTAGTGGCCCCCGAGCACAATCCTAGTAGGCTATTGCCAGTGCATTGTCGGAGTACTTCTTTTATATGTTTGCCATTTACTACTGTCTATTCTTATAATTCTTCTTATGTCAATTTAAAGCCTTTAATTACCAGTGAGTTATTCATTAAATTGCTGTTCAAAATCCGATACTTACTTCTTATGAGTATTCGAGAAGCATCTAACTTATCAGAAGATTCCTTGCTTGATGCTCGAGGACTATTGTTTAACGTAACGTAATAGTGCCGATCCGAAGTAGAGGGTGGAGGACTTCTTAAGTTCTTAGTTCAAGGGTGGATTACTTCGGCTTCGGCCAACACTATTCTTTAGTGTTGTAGTACTTTCTTCTTTGTTTGATTGTTGACCAGACTAGATAACTCCCGTCTTGTTATTAGTCTGTTGTGTGAAACGCTAGTACCGAGTTCTTGTATACCCCGTTATAGCAGATAGAACTCTGGAGGGTAGTGGCGTTTTTTGTTCGGCTGGCAGTACTCTGGGGTTGGGATCGTGTGTTTCCGTTGTGGCAGCGAGCCATACTCGAGTCCTGTGTAAGAGCCCTAGTGTACCCGAGTGCCCGGTCGTAACACTATGGGGGAAAGATGTTTATAGTTAATTGTTTATAATTCGTATGTATGAACAATTTAGATAGTTATATCTCTGTGATGAGATTAACTTGGGGATTAAGAATGTGTATTGAAATATGTGATTAACTAAAGGGGTTAATAGGTTATATTAGTGTTACATATTATGGGGTATAATATACTGTATATATATATATATATATATATATATATATATATATATATATATATATATATATATATATATATATATATATATCTGTATATATATATATATATATATATATATATATATATACAGTTATATATAATCATCTTAGAATGCTGTTGGAACACAGGATGGCTAATTATGACAGTTAAATTGATAGCGAGTATTAATAAGACTGGGCATAGTAAGTGATTGAGTCTAGTTAACCTGCATATAATATTTAAGTGTAATATAATTTTTTTTCTTTTTTTCTATATGATTGAGGGAGGCAAAGGGCAGAACTGCCTATAGCGAGTGCCTCTTCCATAGTTAAAAGAGTGAAAGGGCCGAAATCAAGGGACGTTCGGGCCAAAATGCCTGGACACACGGAGTTTGAAGCAATTTAAGTCATAGGAAGAGGGAAAGACTGATTCTGGGAGAGTTCCAGAGCTCAGCTGTTGAGTAGAAGAAAGTTTGAGAGTAACGTTTCACTCTTGGGTTGGAGAGTTGCACAGAGTAGGGGTGGGATTGAGTTGCAAGACGGGTACCACGTGCCCTACGTAAAGGAGGTGGTATACACTGGGAAAGCTCTGAGGAACACTGATTATTATAGTAGCGATAGAATAGCGAAAGAGATGCAACATTGTGGCGGAGAGAGGGAGATTGCAGAGAGTTGGTGAGTGGACGGGAGTTAATGATACGAAAGGCATTCCTTTCAACTTTGTCTAGGAGAGCAGTGTGAGAGGAACCTCCCCACACATGTGAACAATACTCAATACAAGGACGCACTATGCCCCTGTACAGAGCAAGAAGCTGTGCAGGGGAAATGAACCCCCTAAGGCGATTGAGCACACCCAGCTTCTGGGAAGCTGCCTTAGCAAGACTGGTAATATGGTCCTTCCAACTGAGAGCAGAAGAAAAAGAGACACCAAGAATATTGAGAGAAGATGAAGGATTGATTTTTGTATTGTTGAAGAATAAGGAATAGTCCGCTGGGAGCTCCTTACGGGTAGATAGATGGAGAAATTGGGTTTTGGAAGCATTAAAGGTAACAAGGTTTTCTCTGCCCAAATTGGAGATAGTATTTAGATCAGAATTTAAGAGTTCTATGGCTTCATTACGTTTGTCATTGAGGGATTGCTGGCTGGGGCGTTCTGAAAAACTAATGGAGTAGCGAGTAGTGTAAGGTTGAGTCGTCTGCGTATGAATGGATGGGAATTGAGGTACAGTTGAGGAGATCATTTATAAAAATTAGAAAGAGAATAGGAGATAGGACAGAGCCCTGAGGAACACCGGAGTTTATAGGGTGAGGAAGTGAACAATGGCCGTCCACAACCGCGGCTATGGAACGGCCGGAAAGGAAATCAGAGACAAAGGCACAGATAGAGGGATAGAAACCAAAGAAGGGTAGTTTAGAAATTGAAGATTTGTGCCAGACTCTATCGAAGGCTTTCGATATGTCTAGTGCAATAGAAAAAGTCTCACCGAATTCCCGAAAGGAGGATGACCAAGAGCTAGTAAGATATGAAAGAAGATCACCAGTAGAGCGACCCTTAAGGAAACCATACTGGCGATCTGAGAGCAGATTATGAGAAGAGAAATGCTTAAGAAATTTGGAAGCAAGAATAGTTTCAAAAACTTTAGAAAGACAAGAGATGAGAGCAATTGGACGATAGTTGGAGGGTTGAGAGCGGTCACCCTTCTTTGGGACAGGTTGAATGTGAGCAAATTTCCAGCATGAAGGGAAGACGTTAGAGGATAGACAGAGACGAAAGAGTTTGCCTAGGCAGGGAGTCAGCACGGAAGCACAGTTTTTGAGAACAACAGGAGGAACACCGTCCGGACCGTACGCCTTATTAGTATTAAGCCCAGAGAGGGTAGAAAGTACATCTTTAGAAGAGATTAGGATATTAGGCATAAGTAAGAGAGAGGAGGGTGGAGAGGGAGGAATAGCACCGGAATCATTCAAGGTGGAGTTTCTAGCAAAAGTTTAAGCGAAGAGTTTAGCTTTGTCAGAGGAAGAAGTGATGGTTGTGCCATCAGAGTGGAAAAGGGGAGGGAAAGACGAGGAAGAAAAATTGTTGGAGAGGTTTTTGGCTAGATGCCAGAAAGCTTGGGAAGAGCTAGAGTTGGATAGTTCAGTGCATTTATTATTGATGAAAGAGTGTTTGGCAAGTCGAAGAACAGATTTGGCTTGATTCCGGGCATAAACATAGGAAGAATGAGAGTCTTTAGTTTTAAGGCGTCGGTACCGTTTGAATGCTTCCTCCTTATTGCGGACAGCAGTAGAACAGGCGTGAGTAAACCAAGATGTTTTAGCATTAGTCTGAGAGAAAGAGAATGGAATGTATGCTTCCATGCCCGATAGGATTACCTCGGTAATGCGTTCAGCACTCTCCGAGGGTCCCCGGCCATGGAAGCAGAAATCATTCCATGGGAAATCAAAGAAGTACTGCCGGAGAGCCTCCCAGTCGGCAGCGCCGAAGTGCCACAAGCGCCGCCGGCTAGGAGGCTTGCTATATTTAGACGATTGTGTGCAGCTTAAAAAGGATCTGAGGTAATATAAAAGGGCTACGTGAGATCATTCAACGCATGTTGATTGCTGAAGGCCATTTGTAAACTGAATACAATCGTGTAATAGTAGCCAGAATAAGCTTAAAAGGACGGCGTTGAGAAGACATTCAAAACGTGCTGCTCCCACCTGGTTCAGATGAACCACATCGACCAAAAACAAATAGTCATCGTAGTAAAATATTATTTTAGAGAAAACATACTTGCCCTTGGAAGAGCAAAATAATACATTCTGTTTTTTTTTACAATATGTGATATGTATTCACAGCATGATATATACGAGTCTTGACACAAAACCGGCATGCTCGTATGTGGCTAAAACATATCAGTTACTCAATTTTTTTTTTCGCAATCAATTAAAAGGTCAGCTGTGTTAAGTTTTCTGGCCCTAAACAGAAAATATATCTGCATGCTCAATCGGGGTGATAAACTGAAGTCATGTTTTTAGTATCAACATAGTTACTTTATGTACTCTAGTAATATCAGAGAGCTATTTCGTAAATCTCAGAGACAAAGTATTAAGTCAACATTGTTTAGCGCAATATATTATTTATAGTCGTAGCAATACTTTTAATTAAAATATTCTCAAATTTAGTAGGCCTTATAATTGCACACCATATACAGTATTCATTCAAGCGTGATGAACCCAGTCTTCGAAACCTTCTATAGTCAGCTTCAAAAGTCTCCTCCTTACTCCACTATCTCAACTATGGTTACATATAGAAGAACAAACAAAGATGGTAACACACATGAGCAAAGCTTTAACATTCACACAATATTCGGATATGCTGTTGAGTTTTGTTATGTAAAAAGCTGATACCAAATGATAACATTGTGTAGACAGAAAACGATATTTGAGTGTGACTGTTGACAAAGCTGCGGCCTCGAGCCACAAAGACCCTCTAATATGCTTAACATAAATCCCATCTTAATTAAGTCGTGCACTCAACTTCAGAGACTTCTTTTTATTGGATAAATGAGTGTGTATATATTGTCGTAAACTGCATTTAATTCAGATGATAATAACTGTAACTTTCCTATGCTATTGTTTTCTATTGCTGATACGTATTTCTTCTTATAATTATCAAGTTAAACATTAATTTCATTATCATGAAATTTTAAAATCAAACTTCATTATAGCCTAAAGGTCGTTACACACTGACAGGAAAGCCCCTCCAGGCGAGTTCCCGACTCGACATTTCAGCCTGATACGGCGAATCGGCAACATAATCGTGGATATCGGGAATTAGCCGTGGGTGACTCTCACAGTCCAAGCGACGTATCGGGGGTCAATATGAGATGTTGAGCTGTTCAAAAGTTTGTGGGAATCCCCTGGCAACTGTATAAAATCGTCTGAATCTGGTCTCCATCACGAACTTGCCGTATTACAATTGTGTGGTCCGTATCAAAGACGTATTGTCCGTATCAAAGCCGTATGGCCCGTATCAACGTCATCTGGTGCGTAAGCCTGCCATGTGGACCGTATCTCTTCCGTGCGGAAAATTGGCAACGGTCGAGTTGGCAACCGTGCGTCTAGCCTCAATCCGGTTGCACGTCTCACGGCGTCGATACGGCGTTGATACGATTCTTCTGGGTTGTATCACAGTCTTTTGGGTCGTATCTTTCTCTGTGGACTAGTCATGTACCCTTCGCACGACTTTTCCTATCTTCTTCGTAGCATTCGTTTCTCCACCGTATCGGCATCGCTAGAGTCTTATCAAGTCGTGCGGAAGAGATACAGTAGAGATACGACTCTAACGATGCCAGCCATTTTCG
>JBAKBP010027525.1:0-2500 GCA_037953745.1 Lithodes maja | reverse complement strand
CTTGCTCTGTACAGGGGCATAGTGCGGCCTTGTATTGAGTATTGTTCACATGTGTGGGGAGGGTCCTCTCACACCGCTCTCCTCCTAGACAAAGTTGAAAGGAAGGCCTTTCGTATCATTAACTCCCGTCCACTCACCAACTCTCTGCAATCTCTCTCTGTCCGCCGCAATGTTGCATCTCGCTCGCTATTCTGTCGCTACTATAATAATCAGTGTTCCTCAGAGCTTTCCCAGTGTATACCACCTCCTTTACGTAGGGCACGTGGTACCCGTCTTGCAACTCAATCCCACCCCTACTCTGTGCAACTCTCCAACCCAAGAGTGAAACATTACTCTCAAACTTTCTTCTACTCAACAGCTGAGCTCTGGAACTCTCTCCCAGAATCAGTCTTTCCCTCTTCCTATGACTTAAATTGCTTCAAACTCTGTGTGTCCAGGCATTTTGGCTCGAACATCCCTTGATTTTGGCCCTGTCACTCTTTCAACTATGGGGGAGGCACTCGCTATAGGCAGTTCTGCCTTTTGCCTCCCTCAATCACATAGAAAAAAAAAAAAAAAAAAAAAAAGTCTTCCAGCAATCAAGAAGAACGTTAACATTGTGAAATTTTGAATATCGGGTACAGTTCGTGCAGCATTCATAGAAGTCAGCCAGCATTTAGGCAACACTCGGGGGAGTTCGTGCCGCGTTCATTTTGCCTTCGTTTTTTTTTTACGGTTCGGGCACCTTTTTCCGCAGAATGCCACCGAACCGGGTGCGGTTTGGATTCGGCTTAGAGATTGGCTAAGTGTGATAGACCCTTAACCCGGCAGCTGTGGGGAGACTCGTAAGAGGTTTTACTGGGGGACTGCGGGAAGACTCTTAAGACCGTAGGCCTAAAAAAAAACTTTTAAAAGGCCCCAGTAGCACTTAAAACTTTATATATTTTTTTATTTTTTCCCTCCTCCATACCTCATATCATTTCTCCACATCTATCAAAGTCCCTTCCTTCCCCCCCCCCCCCTTCAATTATCACCTATTTTCACTGTTATTCCCTTATTTTTTGGTATATTTTAGCAAGCCCATTGCAGGGTGTGATTATGTGCCTAGCGAGTGTGTTGGCAGAGGTAGATGGTGGGGTGAGACTGTCAGTCATGCTCCAGGGCTCGCGAGAGGAGGGGTTGCCTCACTGTGCTCCACATTTCATGAATGGGCCACTCCATGTTTATTCGCGATTTTGGCCATAAAAAACACTATTCCCACTTGTTTTATTGTTGTCACATGTTACTATCTTCATATTAACGTAAAATAGGCGCATTTTTTTTTTTTTTTTTTTTTTCTATGTGATTGAGGGAGGCAAAAGGCATAACTGCCTATAGCGAGTGCCTCCCCCATAGTTGAAAGAGTGACAGGGCCAAAATCAAGGGACGTTCGAGCCAAAATGCCTGGACACACGGAGTTTGAAGCAATTTAAGTCATAGGAAGAGGGAAAGACTGATTCTGGGAGAGAGTTCCAGAGCTCAGCTGTTGAGTAGAAGAAAGTTTGAGAGTAACGTTTTACTCTTGGGTTGGAGAGTTGCACAGAGTTTTATGATGTGCATTGAAAGACCAATATCATGATCGTCCTTTTCATAGTAATTGGTAACTTCTTTATAGGCAGTTTGTGCTTCCCATAGTCACTGGTAACTTCTTCTACATTTACACTCGCAACTCTTTATTGCTTTCATGTGAGGCACAGTGTCTTTAATACTAACTGTAAACCCAAATTCTGAAAATAAAACTCCCAAGATGGTAGTAATCAAGGAGTCTGCCCTGAAAGTACCAAGTACTATGGAGACGGACTTGCCATATACAGTATATACTGTGTATATAATATATATATATATATATATATATATATATATATATATATATATATATATATATATATATATATATATATATATATATATTATACAGGTATATATACAGGTGTTTATATATATATATATTTTTTCTATGTGATTGAGGGAGGCAAAAGGCATAACTGCCTATAGCGAATGCCTCCCCCATAGTTGAAAGAGTGACAGGGCCAAAATCAAGGGACGTTCGAGCCAAAATGCCTGGACACACGGAGTTTGAAGCAATTTAAGTCATAGTAAGAGGGAAAGACTGATTCTGGGAGAGAGTTCCAGAGCTCAGCTGTTGAGTAGAAGAAAGTTTGAGAGTAACGTTTCACTCTTGGGTTGGAGAGTTGCACAGAGTAGGGGTGGGATTGAGTTGCAAGACGGGTACCACGTGCCCTACGTAAAGGAGGTGGTATGCACTGGGATAGCTCTGAGGAACACTGATTATTATAGTAGCGATAGAATAGCGAGAGAGATGCAACATTGCGGCGGAGAGAGAGAGATTGCAGAGAGTTGGTGAGTGGACGGGAGTTAATGATACGAAAGCCCTTCCTTTCAACTTTGTCTAGGAGAGCGGTGTGAGAGGAACCTCCCCACACATGTGAACAATACTCAATACAAGGGCGCACTATGCCCC
>JBAKBP010027524.1:0-29984 GCA_037953745.1 Lithodes maja | reverse complement strand
GTAGTATATATGAATTTATCGTATATATTAATAACAAATTTCGTATTGAGCAACCTAGATACGGTACGATAATTTGGGCTCCTGGCGTTTGCCAAGGCAGCAAGGTGTGCCTCTGAGGAAGACAGCTCAGCCTTCACAAACACCGACCAGTTAACCCACTGAGCCCCAGCGACGCAGGGTTTGCGTCCACAATGTATGTAACGCTAAACCCCAGCGACGCATGGTTTGCGTCCTGGCCGGTCCGGTCCTAATTAGTCCGGTCCTATGGCACCCCAAGGGCTCAGATTTGTATGGGAACTGTGTAAGTATCCCACGCACCCATGCCGATGGTTGGAAACTCTCAAAGTCCAACCGCGTGCGTGAGCACGCAAAAACATGTGTTTTTGGGGAAATTACCTTCAATTTTTTACTCTTGTAAAATCCGTTTTCGGGGGCTCTGACGTAAGACCATTTTTTGCACTTTTTGATAAATTTGTTTTTTTGTTTTTCCTTCATTCCTAACCCATTCGCTGTTGTTTCTGGAATAAAAACAAATTTCAGAATCAGCCGGTCCTGGGTGGTACATTTATTAATATTTAGCTGGTACTCAGCGGGTTAACATCTAATTTCCGCCCTCAGTTGATCGAGCTTTTGTGCCTCTAATCACAATACACTGACAGCAATAAATACAGCTACACCATCACAACACTCACATTGACGCCATGGCTGACTGACAGATAAGCATAGTATTCATGTCCATTCCCATATAATCATTTGTTCTTTCTTTCACTTGACTCAAGCCTCAGGGCCGAAGTCTTGTCTCCCCATTATCCGCCATATTGGGTAAACGTTCTCCTATGTTTCGTTGCCACGTGGAACTATTGGCGAGTTAATTCCTGGCTAATATTAACCCTTATAACCTTACCCTATATATAAATTATTGTGTGAGACCTTTGGATATAAATTAGCTTGTTTCAGATTGAATTCAATTTAGATATGGAGTAATTTTAATTTAGATTGATTTTATTTGAATCATTATAGCTTAGAGATATATATTTTCCATTGATAGTTTACCACAGTTATTTTATCATTTTTCTTTTGACAAAACACGATGGGATGTTGAATTGAAGATGAAATGGACCTCATATTCGTATACTCACCTTCCTCAACCAATGCACAGAGCACAATGATCTGAGTATGGGTAGCAAGTTTAGAACCTCCTGGAAGCATTGGCAAAACGTGGGGCAGGTTCGTACAACAAACTCAGCTGGTAATACCAATGTGTATATAACTGTATAGTTCGACCTCAGTGCAGGCTTTTTTTTTTTTTTACATAGGACATATACATGTATAATTGTATATACATCAGCTGCAGTGGTAGGGTTAAGGAAAGAATAGCTATGAATGGTAAAGCCTCGGATAGATAACAAGCAGGGTTCTCCAGGGATCAATGCTTGGGCCTGTTCATTAGCTGTATTTATATCAATTATATCGATGATGGTCTCTCATGTACAATTTTAAAATTTGCAGTTCATAGCAAAATTGCAAACGTAGTCGGGTCTCTCTTGCATATTCAACAGATTTAAAATGACAAATTATCAAACTGGACCCAAACCTGGCAACTAAGTTTCAATATCGAAAAATGTAAAGTACTACATATAGGATACAATAATGAAAATGCAAATGTCTCTGTGCATGGTAATTATCTCAAAAGCACTGGTAAAGAAACATGGTTAGAGGTAACAATGTCGAGCAATTTTAATCCAAACCAACAATATACCGAAGTAATTTAAATATCAAATAATATTATGGGTTTCAATGGTACTTAATTTGAATATGGATCCGAATATGTTATTCTAACCTTACACAATTAATTTGTTTGCCCCATATTGAATACTGCGTACATTTGTTGAGTCCATATTATCAAAAGGATATAGTTGAACTGGAGAGAATACAGAGGAGAGTAACCAAAATACTCCTAAACTTAGAAACACGCCATATGAAGAACGTCTGATTGAGTTAAGTATGTTTAGTTTTAACAAACCACAGGCTGAAAGGAGACCTACTTTAGGTATCTACAAAGATTGAAGGTGTTGACAATATCAATTCCAATAATTACTTCACAATTGATCATCCAAGTTTTTTAGATAAAATGTTTGCAAAATTTATTTCCATTTATCTTTCAATCCATAGCAAAGCTATGGATTAGCTTACCTAGCAATGTCTTTGAGTATTGTACAGTGCGCAGTCGTTAAAAACTTACCTGATGAAATATATTATCTTGCTCTTAACCTGCAACTAATTGCGTTTAATAGTCTCCCATCATACTGTTTTCTTCTATGTTTTCCACATTAACTAGGTAGGTTAGACACAAGCAGCCTCGTTAGGGTTAATAGATCTGTTCTTTGTTTCCCTTTGTATCCCTCAGTAAAACAACAGCACATATTCTGAAAATAAGAAGTGGTAAAAAAGCAGAAGAGTATAATAGGTGAATCAAAAGTAGTTAAATTTCGGTAAAATAGAAGAAAAGAAAGTTTAAAATAATGAAAGACCATAATCAAATTGAAGACAATAAGTTTAAGCGGAAAAACGGTCCCTCATCATACTAAGAAGACAAATGCTTTATAGATTCTACAAATATACTACATGGGGAGGGAGAACAAAAACTGGTATGCGTCAGAAGAGAGGGAAGCAATACTGAAATGGAAAAATTAAAGGTTTAGCTTAAAGGTGGGGGTGCATGGGTTGAGATAAACATGGAATAATAATCGCCAACCTACACATAATTATCTTGCAAAATGCAATGGCACCGAAATAATTATTAACAATGGTATAAAGGATGCTGTGGATCGTCTAAACCGGACCTGTGACGTCATAGGAGTGTAAATCTACCATCCAATCCACGATGAGGATACTGGTGTGACGTCACTATGACGTCACAGGTCTGGTGTAGATGATCCACAAAATCCTTTATACCATTGTAAATAATTATTTTAATGCCATTGCATTTTTAAAGATAATTTTGTGTAGGTTGGCGATTATTATTCCATGTTTATCCCAACCTATGCACCACCACCTTTAAAATGTATAAAGCTAGTATCTATAAAACTCCTACATCATGGATACCAACAATACTACATTGGTTTTCATAAATTGAGTGTATTTGTAATTATTTTCTTCTCGATTTTATAATATTACAAAACTTAAACTTATTTCTACTCCCGTTGGCAGTTGCCGTTGTGTGCTCTAAGCACACAAAACAAAATTGTTCGTCCAGATGAGTGGTGATTGATATCCCAATGTCAAATTTATGCTTCTATTGTTCCGATGTTCCACTATATGTGTTTGTTTAGCTAGTACCCCTGACAATTGGTGGAAGCATGCTGTGTTGTCAAGGAGAGCGGTGGAGTTAATCAATGTCGAGGTTGCTGTGTTACCTCAAGGTTTCTTTGCGGACAAAATGTGTTCATATACATTTAAACCGGTTCAGCTCGCGCCTAAGGTAACCTAAATACCATAGTCCAACCTAAAATATCCACCACTAGTACAACTGAGGACGTGATGTATAACGTTTACCTAACTTATCATAGCTCAACTCTACCGTGCATAGCCTAACCAACCAAAGGTTACCTAATTTTAACACCATATGATCGGGCTAGGCGGTATATTTGACCGTGCTGCACAGCGGGGGGGGGGGGGGTTTACCATAATTGGGGTTGTTTCCGTGCTCTTTTTCATGCATAAACAAGACCCAGAGCGTAATACAAGTATGCATCACTGAAAGGGCCTAAATTGAGCTTTACAATGACACCCGAACCATCCTTCTACGATCACTGGTTGTGTTGCAACGATCGTGCAACCGAAGGGCAAAATCGCTAAAATACGGTAATTTCTTTATATAATTACGTATGTAGCGAGGGAGTGAGGGTGGATGTAAGTGGAGTAAATCTCAGTAGGTGCACGGCGGCCGTGGCGAGCGGTCATGAGGTAACCCATGCTCCTCCAGTCACTCGTCGCTCTCTCTCAGAGCCAATATTGCGCCAAAATTGCACTCGGACTTAAGGCGGGCCCCGCCACATAGTCCAAACTTTTCGATTCGGACTTAAGTTGTGCCCCGATCTTTAAGGGTTAAGCTTGCTCTTACACTTAGCTATTGTAATCCAGCTTCATTGTAAGCATACCTAATCTTAACCTGAGCCATAGACTACAGTAGGTCTGGACTGGACACGAAAATGGAACTTTGCAATAAGGGATCCAAATTCGGAGAACAAACCCCCAAGTTCGAACCTCGAATCGCGAAAATATCACATTTTCGCGGTTTTGAGGTTCCAAACTTGGGGGTTCATTCTCCGATTTAGGGTCCCTTACTGCAAAGTTCCATTTTCGTATCCAGTCCAGATCTACTGTAGTCTATGCCTGAGCTAACCTAACCTAATCTAATCCTACCTATTATATGCATAACTCTATCTAACCTATCCTAATCCAACCTAATCATACCTTTCCTAACCTAATCACAACGTTACATAATCATAACCTGCCATAACTCAGGATAATTACCCAATTTCATCAAAACCAACTTAATTTAAAAACCTAACCATTTTAATATCACAATATAAACTAATTTTGTCCAGTCAAACCAAACCAGTCGAAACGTTATCAAACATAGCAATTGAGCATGTCATATTCCAACACAACATAACTTAATGATGTTACCTAACCTAACCTAAACTCATTCAAACCAAATCAACCTAGTTTAGCCTAAATGAACTTCAATTAACCAAATTTATTTAGTCTACATCCAAGCCTAAGCGATGCTACCCTACCTTAAGCCATATTTTACCCAAAAGAAAACGAACCAAACTAAACCTCACAATATTGTAGCACCAATATATGCGACTAATCCTTTAACTTGATCTTAACCAAATCAAACCTAACTTAATCGACCCTTATCCAACCAAACCTAACCAACCATAATCGTAAGTACATAACCTAACCTTACATACATAACACACCCTAACCATACTTACACAACAACATACCCTTTCCATACTTACACAACACAACCAAACCATACTTACACAACACAACTTAACCATACTTAGCCTACACAACACAACCTAACCATACTTACACAACACAACCTAACCATACTTACACAACAAAACCTAACCATACTTACACAACACAACCTAACCATACTTACAACTCCTGGAGGGTGGTCAGAACCTTAGGCTCTGACCACCTCCCGATCATTATCACCACCAAAACCAGACTCACCCCAGCTAGCCACAAACACACATACACCAATTATAAAAGAGCTAACTGGGAAGCATTCACAAATGAGACAGAACAACACTTCACAACTCTAAACAGTACACCCATCACTAACATCAACAATGCTGTACACATACTCAATAAAACTATCCAAAATGCTGACAAGAAACACATCCCAAGAGGTAACAGAAAAAGACACAACCCCAACTTCACACCAGAAATTCAAAACCTCATTAGACAACGCGACATACTGAAACACTTCCCAGCACCCCACACACAAGACATCACACGACAAATTCAAGCACTCAACACCCAAACTAACAACATAATACAAGAACAACAAAAACTAAATTGGAATAACTTCCTACAAACACTTGATCACAAAACAAACTCCAAAAAACTCTACAAAACACTAAACAGCATCACACTTTCCAACAGCAACACAACACAATCACATGCTGCAATCACAACAACAGACTCTACTCCTTCATGTAAACAACAAGCAAACACTCTCATCAATCACTTCTCACATGTCAGCCACCTAAAACCTCACAAAGACGACCGACGTGTCATCCGACGTAAGAGACAATTCCCCACAGACCCTGACTATACACTCTTCACCAATCACCAGACAAAGCATATCATCAACAATCTCAAGCACTCACCCGCCTGTGGCCTAGACAACATAAGCAACATACACTTCAGACACCTGGACCACAAGGCATACAAGCACTCACTAACATATCAAACTACAGCTATTCACACAACACAATACCAGACATTTGGAAGCATGGTATCATCATCACATTCCCCAAACCCAACAAAGACCCCACGCTACCTCCTCGCACCGCCCCATCACACTCCTTTGCTCCCCCTCCAAAGTCATGGAACGCCTAGTATTACAACTAATTACACCTGACCTACCCCTAGCTCCAACACAACATGGCTTTAGGACACTGCACTCCACAAACACTCTTCTCACAGACCTTACACAAAGAGCTTTTGACGGCATCAACTCAGCTAGACCACCACACAGATCACTATTAGCCACACTTGACATTAGTAAAGCCTTCGATGCCATCCCCCGCCACAACCTAACAAACAAAATCTACAACATAATCATGCACAACAACACAGAAAGGTGGCTGGCCAACTTCCTAGCAGGCAGATGTGCACACGTATCTTTTGCCGGTCAGTCATCTAAAATCAGAAACTTTCCAAACGGAGTCCCACAAGGATCCGTCCTATCGCCCGCACTCTTCAATCTGTACATGCACGATATAACTACACCCAATATTTATGCCCCAAATAAACTTAGCCTCCTATGCAGATGACATAACACTCGCATGCACACACCATGACCCAAAAAGAGCAACAGATCTCCTTCAACCCTATCTCAACACACTACATGGCTGGTGCACTACAAACAGACTTAATCTAGCCCCAGCCAAATCCACCGCAACCCTGCTCACAAGCTGGACAGGAGAACACGAATACATCCCCCAACTCACCATAAACAACACACCCCTAACACATACACACACACCCAAAATCCTAGGAGTAACATATGATACTCATATGACATTCAAACAGCACACCACAAACATTAAAACAAAACTGACACCCAGACTTAACGCCCTCAGGTCACTTGCTCACACAAAATTTGGACACAACAAAGAAACTACCACCACAGTATATAAACAATACATAAGATCAGTGATGGAATACGCAAGCCCAGCCTGGGCTTCTAACCTAGCTGAAACACATCATAAGACCTTACAGACTATTCAAAACAAAGCCCTGAAGATCATTACAGGCTGCACAGCTACTGCACCCACAGATCACTTACATCAAGAAACCAAAATCCTCAAAGTCAAAGACCATCTGGACATGAGAGGCACTCAATTCCTGGCAGCAGCCTCCACAAACCAAGACCACCCACTAAACTACATGGCAACACACCCACAGACACCAAGAAATATCAAAACAACACCCAGCACACGGTATCACACACAATTATTGTCCTCTCTCCCTCCCTGCCCACCCCGAACCAACTTCCAGAAGCACATCCATACTCATATCTCTCACCGATCCATCCACTCACTCACAGACAACACGCAGCTGCATGCACGACCTCCCGAAATCCATCCTTCCAAATCCTCCCTTCCTCGCGAGGACAGAGTCCACCTGGCCAGGCTGAGATGCGGACACCATCCAGCTCTCCTGAGCTATCAGAAGAGACTGGATGACTTCGTTGTCGACGCCTGCCCGGGATGTAACACAGCACCTCATACCATTAAACACATCACAGAAGACTGCATTTCACACAACCACTTACGCCAACAACACAATCTACACTCAATGAGAGCTCTGTGGGAAAGCCCGATCATGGCCATGGCCTTCCTCAGGGACTCGGGGCTGTTCGGCCAGGCAGCTTAGGGAACAACAACAACAACAACAACAACCATACTTACACAACACAACCTAACCATACTTACACAACACAACCTAACCATACTTACACAACACAACCTAACCATACTTACACAACACAACCTAACTTAACCATACTTACACAACACAACCTAACCTAACCATACTTACACAACACAACCTAACCATTCTTACACAACACAACCTAACCATACTTACACAACAACATACCCTTTCCATACTCACACAACCAACCTAACCATACTCACACAACACAACCTAACCATACTTACACAACACAACCTAACCATACTTACACAACACAACCTAACCATACTTACACAGCAACATACCCTTTCCATACTTACACAACCAACCTAACCATACTTACACAACGCAACCTAACCATACTTACACAACACAACCTAACCTAAGGGGAGGTGTGGTGGAGTGGTCTTGCACTGGCCTGGTAATCCAAAGGTCCCGGGTTCAAATCCCGATGTATCAATGGGAAGATATTATTGGGATGGAATTTGTGCTGCACCTAGTATCAGTGCATTACCACAAGCCCACCGAAACGTCAATAAAATACCCTCATTGTTCCCTGATTAAATAGCACTGTATGAATATTCCCATATTCAAAATATGCTATAGGGGTGCAATGCCTGGTGAGTTATCTGCTCAACAGGTGGCGTTGTGTGTGTGTGTAAGTGTGAGAGTCCGAGTGTAGGGGATGAGACAGTGAAGCACGGGAATGAGGTGGCTTCAGAGATGGGGTCGTTTCGGGCCATGAGTGAGCACCTTGCCTCATGTGAAGGCAATATGGCAGGTGCTCGTTATACTCTACGTGCTTCACATGTCTCACTCCCTAGACTGGAACAAGACCTCACGGGCTTCACTATTCATTGTAAAGCAGTGAATGTTAAGGCTCTCAGCCTATGCCCGAGAGGAAGTAAGTTGGAATAAAAAAAAAAAAAAAAAAAAAAAAAAAAACTAACCATACTTACACAACACAACCTAACCATACTTACACAACACAACCTAACCATACTTACACAACACAATCATACCCTAACCTATCTTAGTAACAGCTTAACCCCTAAGTGTCGGCGCGCAACATAAGTCGAGTTAAATAAATCTGGACTATGTGGCGGCGCGCGACATAGGTCGTGTGGCAATTTCAGCACGTAATGTTGCTGAGAGAGAGAGACAAGTGGTGGCAGGAGAGTAGCGAGCGTATGACTGCTCCAGACCACCGCGGCGAACCTACTGACACGAATCCCACCTCCTCCCTCCCTCTCTCACTCGCTATATACGGAATTGTATGGGGAAAGTGCCGAATTACATGCTTTTTGCACTCGCGTTGCGCGGTTGTTGCAAGAAAACTAGCCATCATAAAAGGATCGTTATGGTGTCATTCGAAAGCTCTGTTTATGCCCTTTCAGGGATAGTTACTTGTTTTACGCTCTGAGTCTTATTTAGGCATGAAAATGATCACGTAAACAGCCCTATTTTGGCTAAAAACACCCCGCTGGGCGGTACATATAAATAAACCGCCTAGCCCGCTAAATATGGGTTAATGCAAGCTAAATGTGTGGTCAACATATTTCAATCGTGAGTGAATAATACCCATGAGTGAAGTTACCAGCAGGTTAAAACAGTGGTAGCCGCATTATCCGGTCATTAATTAAGAGTGAAAGATTAGTGCTGGGATGGACTACAGTAATTTAAGCTATATCTGATTGTTTACGCATCATAACTTATTAGCAATTGACAATAGCAGATATGTATTGTAGCTTAAAAGTATGTCAATAATACTAATAATAATAATAATAATAATAACTTATCATTAGTATTAGTATTATTTGTATGATTAATATTATTATTAATATTATAGTCCATTTTTTTCCAGCTGAGCCTAAATTGTCATGTTTCTATCTTTGTTACTCAGCTATAAGGTAGATTTTGTAGCGAAAGATGATGGTTATTCTGAAAACTTGGCATTAATATGACACACAGCCATAGTAGTTTCATATATTTCCATTAGGTATCGATAAATCAGCTAATAAGAGATTCAATTTACGATCAGCTGGAAAAAATACAGTATAGTTTGTGTTATACTAGAGAAACTAGACCAAAACAAGTATTTGTGGATTTTTCTAACGGGGAAGGTGAGTTATACAATAGGTACAATACAACACTTGATTTAAACACAAATATAGGTCTCACACACTAAGACGTTACACATTAATCAGTAAGGCACTGTATACAATATCACTGAATTAAGTCAAGTTTACTTGAGTTAGGGCAGTATTGAGTATTGTTCACATGTGTGGGGAGAATCCTCTCACACAGCACTTCTCGACAAAGTAGGAAAAAAAAGACTTCCGTCTCATTAACTCACGTCCACTCACCAATTATCTGCAATCTCTCTCTCTCTTCGCCGTAATGCTGGATCTATCTCACTATTCTACCGCTATTACAATAATCAGTGTTCCTCAGAGCTTTCTCAGTGTATACCACCCCCTCTTTGTAGAGCATTTGTAGCACCCATCTTGCAACACAATCCCACCCCTACTATGTGCAACTATTCAACCCAAAAGTAAAACTCTGTGTGTCCAGGCATTTTAGCTCGAACGTCCCTTGATTTTGGCCTTGTCACTTTTTCAACTCTAGGGGAGGCACTCGCGACAGGCAATTCTACCTTTTGTCTCCCTCACTCCGGCAGACAAAAATAACATTAAGTATGTGATTGAATGTGACTAGAAAGGTGAACGCTAATACAGAGTAAAGTTGCTTACAGAATTACATTTAGTAGGTTTTTAGACTTAACCAAAGGTTAATTACAAGTGCAATAATATTAACCTCTGAAGTGCGCACGGGGGTAAATGAAAACCTCCCCCTGTGCTGACGTATTTGAGGTTTTTCGTCACTAAAATATTCATTGTACCATTAATAGCATTAATAATTATCCATATGCGCCTATTATGGGTTGATTATAAAGGTATTAACCTGAAACAACAATAAAACGAGTGAAAACAGCGTTTGGATGGTCAAAATTGGAGATATAGCCCGCGAGTTGTATAATGTATGGGTGAGGCAAGCTACCTTCCCGCCCATTTTCCCCAAGGCCACTGCGACACAGTCGATCGATACTCTCTCTCTCTCTCTTGCACTCGATGGCCATCAGTGATGACAACACCCTGCTTGCAACTCGCTAATGTTAGCACGAAAATATACCTCAGAATAAGGGAATAATAGGGAAAATAGGTGATAACTGAGGAATAGGAGGAAAGTGGGGAAGGAGGGGAGGTAGAGGACTGAGATTTTGCATGGCCCAGGGGCCAAACAAAAATAAAAAAATAAAAAAATAAAAATATATTTTTTTTTTTTCGATGTAAAAAGTTGATTTTTAGTTTTACTTACTCCAGAGAGTCTTCCCGCAGTCCGCCGGGGGAACTCTTAAGAGTCTTCCCGCAGCTCCCGGGTTAATGAACTATTTTAGTACAATCAGAGTATATGAAAATCGTCTTTACGACTACATTGATGTTGCTTCACTGATAATTAGGTACTCAATAGTGTTGTCTGCCTGTGTTAATATACCGAAGATTATTTCTTTCTTTCGCCCGATTTTCTAATATTACGACCACAAGATATAGTAAATATATAAAATCACTGGAAAACGAGGTTTCACGACGGATTTTGTTTTCACAACTAATTCCTGCAATCAAATGTCTTTGGTTACGTTGAAACTAGAATGTTCAACTGTAATCATAAAAGTATTAGATAGGGGAAGTCAAGGACAGTATGTGTGTAGGTTCTTCATGATGGGAAATAAACTACAAGAAGGGACTCTGAAAATGGAGACTATATCTACGTTAACTTTGTATAAGTTACTTTCTGGGTGTAGGAGGGGGACTGAACGATTTTCTTCTCACAGTATTAGATGAAGACTTACGTCTATTTGCACATTAAGGGTAATTAATGGACGGTCTCAAAGCACATAATTTAAGAGTCTTAGAAAAGTTTCTCTTCTTGTGTGCCAGTCCGGGAGTGCCAGTCTCGAATTTGGCTGGCGAGCCTCAAGCCTCACAGTGGTGGTATCATTAAGGGGAGGCAGACCGTTTTTCTGGACCCCCTTCTCCCTAATCTTTAGCCCCACTAGTTTTGAGATTATAAGACGTTCGGCCCATGAGTTTGGCGATTTTAAGACCTTTCGCCACATTTTGTTGTCAATTTTAAGACCTTTCGTGCCATTTAGGTATCGATTTTTTCCTGGCGAGCGTAAGCGAGCCTGCAATTTTAAGAGGAACCGGCCCTCCGCCGGGAAATTTGTCAACCGAAAAATGTACACATTTATCTTGAAGGGGGTCTAGGGGGTGTTTTTCTAAGCTTAATGGAGGTCTAGGGAGGAAACTAAAAAAATATATGAATAAATTAATTAATAGAACAAACAAATGGTCAGTCTCCCCTTAAGCCTATCTAAGTGACCTAAAATTAAGGAAATGTTTCTGATGATGCGGTCTAGATGGCTGAGGTAGTGTTTACTTTGGCTGCTACTCTTGTTTTGGTGTTGTTGAAAACAAGAAGGGCTTGAGCGAGGTAATGGCTTTCTTGATGTTTGGTGGTAACTATCGTGATGGTTAAGTCATCAGGGTGGGGCCTGTTCTGGGCGAGAAAGGTGCATTGGTGCTGCTGCTGAGGTGGACTACTGCACTTGTGTCACTGAAGCTGGCATAGTGGTGATGCTGGCTATTCTAATATCCTGCATATTATTATCATTAGTAGTAGTAGTAGTAGTCATAATAGTAGTATCATTATATTTTATTAATATTTAGGTTTCATCCTTATTCTGATAGTAAAATATTTGTCTCATATGCTTTACAGCCAGGAGACAACCATGTCAAAGTGTGTCAAATGCCGGTATGTTTGGCATACAGACATTACTGATTATGGTTTTGCTTTCGTTTGTCGGTCTGTCTGTCTGTTAGTGTTTTGTAAAGAAGATATCTCAAAAAGATATGAATTTAATTTCGCAAAATTTAGTGGGCACAGGGCAGATAGGATATGTGCCAAAAGAGAAGTGATTCTATATAGTAGGCAATCGGTAGACCGCATACCTCCGCCAGCGTATGCAGCTAACAAAGATATAAAACATTTTCACTAATTTCGCTGGGAAGGTAGGATATGCGCCAAGGAAATACAGATTCTACTTAGGAGGCGATCGGTAGAGCGCATACCTCCGCCAGTGTAGGTATTGGCTCTCCGAGTGCCTCTCTAGTTAATTTCTGCATTCCACCATTTAGAATTCTTGTCTTCATAGGGATGTAAGAATTTATGTCATTAATATATGTTTTAGAGAATGAGTTCCATATCTCATAAGCATCACTTCTATAGTTTATGAAATGATTGTTTTTTTTCAAAAACAGTTCATAGTTTATGGAATTTAATTTCTTGAAATTTGGTACCTTGTCATGATTTATTTGATTTCTTGTTACCTAACCCAACACAGTTGAAGGAGTTTATGTTTTTGCCTCCGTTTGCTTTCTGTATGTCTGTTCGTTTGTTTGTCTGTTTGTCCGTTTGTCTGTAAACAAGATAATATCTCAAAACGATATGAAATAATTTTCCCAAAATGTGGTGGCCAGCTAGGATATGTGCCAAAGAAGAAGTGATTCTGTTTAAGAGTCGATCAGTAATGCACATACCTCTGCCAGCATAGGAAGATGTATGTGCTCTCCCAAGTGCCCCTCTGCTTTAGGAATTTAATGGTGAATGGATCGAACGGTGATCACATGTACTAAGCTCATTTCTTACACTTGGTTTACTAACTCGTCTTTAGTCTATAAGATAAGATCAATAACATTGTTGCCCCGTGTTGGATATTGAACACATTGAATAAATTAGCATTCTAGTAAATTAGTGTACAGACCCGATCTTGTGTTAGATGTCTTGATACTTGGTCATTAAAGACTGATCACACGGGCATGCGAATGAAATAACTGGAAACCTACCCACTCCCACCTACCACCCTATATCTCTTCTCTTCTCTCTCTCTCTCTCTCTCTCTCTCTCTCTCTCCTCTCTCTCCTCTCTCTCTCTCTCTCTCTCTCTCTCTCTCTCTCTCTCTCTCTCTCTCTCTCTCTCTCTCTCTCTCTCTCTCTCTCAGACTTCTGCCGGCCGACCAATTTGCATGATATATTGCTGGTGATGAAACCTTTACCGCGCCCAATCTTCCAGTTTCCACTGGCTTCACACTAAATATTTCGTGACTGTCTGCCAGCCTTGGTTTGGGAGAGGATGTTGTGAAGAAATAGCAAAGGGTATAATGAACTAGTTTGCTTGTGTGGGTATCTTTCTCTTGTGTTCAAAATTTCCCTTCATATTTATGCATTATACCACCTGTTTATTATATCCTGGAGGTCTTTTTTCCAGATGGCTAGTGAGGCGATGAGTTAGATGAGTTTTGAAACCGGTTTGTCACACTTGAGCCTACCAGCACCATAGCTGTCACTCAATATTGTCTCTATGTAGCTCAATTTCTTTATGGGTCATTACCACTATCTCTCCGTTTTGACTCACAATCTCGGACTACTCAAACTCTCTTGCTACCCATTTACTTTCACATTGACTAGGTATCGTTCCCCTTGGCATTATTTTATTATTTAATTACTAATACAAAGATAAAGATTAAATGTGTTCCTTATGACGAGCTGGTAGGCTTTATGATAATGTACAGAACAAAACACCATTCTATGATACAAATGGTAGTACATTTTGCACTATATTTACCTTGCTTCTGACAGGAAAACAAATTCTCAAACAACATCAAATGTATGTATAATATAAAGACATATTATTCCATAGTTACATCTGCCAACGAAGTTGGACGAAGGTTATGTTTTTGCCTCCATTTGTCTGTTATTTTGTCCAACCTCCAAGCTCCAACCTCTGATGTATATTCCCAGTGAACAAAGAACACAAATACTCTACAGAGTTCTATATGCAATAATAGGCTATCAAACTCTCAATAAATGTGCGTCTACTCTAGGCTTAAGGTTATGTGAAAACAGCCTATTACTACCTATAACCGAAGGTGCTTGGTTATGGTATGCAAAGTAAGGTGGTAAGAGAAGTTACAGCTTACGTTACTTTAATCAATAAATGTCAGGCACTCCTGCATGAAAGAAAGTGCACTAAAGTCCTTCAACACTAACAAGGAATCTTCTTTAAATGTTAGATGCTATAAAGATGCTCGAATCGGAAATGGAACCCAAAAAGGCAGGCAGCGGAACAATGCTCGTGCAGGCTATGCACACAAAAAGGCAGAATATATAATGCCGTCGGAGCCAAGAATATCCTAAACACTACAACAATAATAATCGCCACGACAATGCAGTATTCCTATCAACAAAAAGAGCCTAAGTCGTTTGTGTCTCCATACATCAAACTAGGCTGCGAAATGCTTGTGTAATCATAAATGGGTATGCATAAAAAGAGTAATTAGGTTAATATACTTAATGTCTACTGTGACTGATAAAGTCTAGCTAGAGTCAATGATACGAGATACTGGTGCGCATGGCATGCCGCATAGCCTAGTGCAAATCTCAAGTCTGTGCGTCAAATATTACGTTATGGGGAAGGGTAGCTCTCTTGAGAAACCTTAATACCGAAGTATTAAGCGTTCTCCTGGCGTACCTCAAAGACAAACAACGAGCTTAGAACAGTGCAGAATGGTATAGGCAAAAAACCCTCATTCGTGCATGCTCTACTCTCAATGGCACACAGACTAGAATTTACTCAATCAACTCCAGTTCTCAGGTATGTCGTGCAGCTTTTAACTAAAGCCAGCACTCATAGGAAACAATACCTTATAATATCAGACTCCTAGTCTAGCATTATCTAATCCAGCAGAACACTAATACTTATAGGAAGCAGTACTAAATAATATGAATACCAACCAATGCTTCGTGATCAACTTATCTTAACAACTAACATACATGGGTTATATCAGACCTTAACGCACAATACAACTGGCCAGCATAAAGCTGATTTTGCAGAGTTAACCAGAGGGGGTATAATATTAATAAAAGGTGGTGAAAGATATGGAAAATGAGAGAGATAGGCAGAGGAAAAGATTCTCAGGTGCAGAGCAGGGGACAGGTATCAAAGGAAAAAGATGAATGCATTCTAGAAAACCAGATCGGAGGGAGAGAGTGGCGAGGAACCAGTATATATACCGGGACTAGGTCGAGCCGCGTGGGAAAAAAGTGGTAACAGGTCCTCTAGCCACTAGCAAGGGAGCTAGCAGCATGGTAAGGACCTCTCTCAACCAACCCCCACGAGGCAGCCAGCCGTGACGTCATCGAGCGGGGCAAAAACACTGCGCGCCCCCCTCTCACTCTGTTCTACTCTCTCTCTCTCTCTCCCAGATCCCATCATTACTAGTTAATGATAAAACATATACTTTACAATTAAATATATAAAGCCTTGACATGGGTGAAAACAAAGAGCCTTTCTGGACTGCCCATGACACGAGCTTTCATATGAAATAAAGCACACTCTAATACATAAACTGTAGCCCCATCCACTGCCCTGGCGATCCTAGCGAGTCACTGTAGGACAAGCCATGCGGTTCTAACGGAGTGGTTAACATCACACCCCCCCCAAGATTTTTCTCAGAGGCCCCAAGGCTCACAAAAATCTGATGGTTAGAACCCATGCTATATCTCTACTTCCCATCACCCAGCGGCAGGAAAATATCTGGCACAGTTCCTCAACAAAACATTTTACAAAAATATAACCCTCCCCAACACAATAGGTTAAATTATATGTAGTTATGCTCCTCAAGAGCGAGCTTCTCTAGCCCTGCATTCTGAGAGGAGTGCAACTCAGAATTACTGCTATAACATACTGAAAAAAATTCAACTATCAAAGAAAGAGTTTTTTATTTGATTTTTATGTTTTTTATTTGTTTATTTCGGCTGCACTATAGGGGCAAGCCTAGTTTTTTCTTCTATACCAAACGCTCAACTCCTGCTTTACGACCCAATACGCTGGGCTACAACCGTGAGCCAACAAGCACCAAGTGCAAAATACTATTCAAACTAAAGCAGGAGGCTACCCGTGTGTCAATCTACCCAGGATCATCTACCCTCGAAAGACAATCTGCAATCACGTTGTCACAACCGGCAATATGGCGTATGTCCAGGTTATATACCAATAACCTTAGTGACCACCTGGTCAGCCTCATATTCCGATTGTGAAACTGGTCCAAGAACTTGAGAGGGTGATGATCTGGGTAAACTACAACGACCGGACCAAAGGCTGGAACATAGACCTCGAAATGCCCCAGCGCAAGCACAACCGCCAGCAGCTCCTCCTCGACAACAGAGCAGCTCCCCTGGGCCGAATTGTACTTCTCCGAGCAGAAACTAACAGGATGCTCCAGCCCATCATCGTCCTTTTCCACAAGGACGGCACCAGCCCCACACCACTAGCCCCCGTTGCTAGTTGGAAAGGTAGGCTAAAGTCAGGGGCCCTGAGGATCGGGTGAGTGCACAACAGGTGTTTTACTTCTCTAAACACCTTCTCACACTCAGGCGCCCATTTGAACTTCTTATCCTTCCAGTTATCCTCCACCTGAGCTTGACTGTCCCGTTCTCCTTCTCCACCTTGACTGCTAAACGTCATCACAGGCACAGTGAGAGACTCAGGGGGGTGCCTCCCATACTCCTTCACGAGATTAACATGACATAACTGATTGCGCTTCCGTCTGTCTGGAGTGGCTACCAAGTAATCCAGGTCTGATAGCTCCTCCACCACCCTATAAGGACCAGCGTACTTCGCGGATAAGGGGTGACCTACAAGGGGCAGTAGAATCAACACCTGACCCACTTGCAACTCCCTGAGTTCAACCTTGAGGTCTTACCTGTCCTTCCTGAGGGCCTGAGAGCTAGTCAAATTACGGCCAGCCAACTCCAGACTGCGCAACATCCGTTCTCGACTGTTGAGGACACACTTGAGCAGAGAACAAGGTTTTTCTGTGCCCTCCCATACTTCTTCAACCATATGGAGAGGCCCTCTGACACGGTGTCCAAAGACGAGCTCATTAGGGCTGAATCCCAAACTCTCCCCAGGTACCTCCCGCACAGCAAACAAAACACATGGCAGGCCAAGATCCCAATCCTTCCCACTCTCAAAGCAACAACAACGAAGCACAGATTTCAAGGCTGAGTGCCATCGCTCTAACACACCCTGGCTCTCCGGATGATACGCAGATGACACAACCCCAACAATCCCATGCTGCGGCATTGCTTGAACAAAGAGGCTAGAAGTGAAGTTGGGTCCCTGGACTGACTGAATCCCCTGCGGGTAACCATACCGGGAAAAATACACTAGCAAGCTTCGGACCACCGTCTTCGCCGACCCATTTCTCATAGGGTACGCGTCAGGGTACCTTGTTGCTACATCTCCCGACTGTGCATCACTGTCCTCCTTCAACTCTTTCGTCTTTTTAAGCCCATCCTCTGCCCCTTCAGGAACAGTTACTGGGTCTTCTCCAGACTCGAAATGTAGTCCTAATAATGATTCCCCGAGAAGGTCCGTTGATACTAAACTCTCAACCGCATCAACTTTCAACCCCTTCTCGGTACCCTTCCTCCGCTGATCTAAAGATTGCTGACCAGAATGTGATTCCCTGGATGCAGGATCTCCGAGGACAACACACGCCATAGGCTGCACCGGACACTTCTCAACCCACTCCTGCTCCTCCCTACTTACGTCGGCCGGCTTCTCGGCAACGACCAAGGGTGGAGCCTCAGACGTAGGTCCCGCAAAGTCGTTGCCGAGAAGGAGGTCGACGCCCCCAACAGGTAACTTCTCCACAATTCCTACATCCAGGTCCCGAGTCACACCATCAACTTCCACCTTCATTCTTACAAGCGGGTATGACCTTGTCGCATTAACTCCCTGAACCACAACCACCCGCGCCGTATTGACAGGTTTACCAGTAAAATTTCTCAACAGTGTTTGCGATGCCCCAGTGTCACGCAAAATTCTCACCTCATGTCTTCTACCCCCCCACTCCACACAACCGAGTTCCCTGTGTTCACTAAAGGCATCACAGACAGGGAATAAACCTTCCGGATCCTTCTGCACTGGCAGTATATTTACCTCGGAAGAAATGCCTCTATCAAACTCCAATGTCCTCTTGAACACTCCAATGCCGTGAGCAAAAGACACGGCTGCCGGAGTAGGTCGACTAGGGCACTCATTTGCCTTATGACCCTCCTGGTGGCAACTAAAACACATAAATTTCGGTTTCGGCTTATACTGTGATGTAAAAGGCCCCTGACTTTTCACATACGGTTTGGTGTAAGGTTTGGATTCAGTTTTAGTTTCATGGCTCTTCTGTCATTGTTACGGGGAGGGGGAGGATAATGGTCCTTAGCACTTACATCGTACTTCTGTGAGGACCCGCAACCCCGAATCAACTACAGCCATCGATCAGCCATTTTTGCTGCTTCGACTAGAGTTCTTGGGTTTTTCTCCTTTAAGTTCAAAGTTAGATCACCGCCCGTGCTCTTAAAGAACTGCTCCAACATCATCAACTGTGGCTCTTTTTGGCTGGGTAGTGATAATGGCTCTTTGAGGCTGTGTGATGTTGGTGGCTCTTTGTGGCTGTGTATAGTTATGGTGGCTTTTTGTGACGGGGTAGTGATGATGGCTCTTTGTGGCTGCAGAGTAGTGATGGTGGCTCTTTGTGGCTGGATAGTGATGGTGACTCTTTGTGGCTGGGTAGTGATGGTGGCTCTTTGTGGCAGGGTGGTGATGGTGGCTCTTTGTGGCAGGGTTGTGATGGTGGCTCTTTGTAGCTGGGTGGTGATGGTGGCTTTTTATTTCTGAATGGTGATGGTGGCTCTTTGTGGCTGTGTAGTGATGATAGTTCTATGTGGCTGTGTAGTGATGGTGGTTCTATGTGGCTGTGCAGTAATGGTGGCTCTTTGTGGCTTTGGTAGTGATGGTGGCTCTTTGTGGCTGGGTGGTGATGGTGGCTCTTTGTGGCTGGGTAGTGATGGTGACTCTTTGTGGCTGGGTAGTGATGGTGGCTCTTTGTGGCTGGGTAGTGTTGGTGGCTCTTTGTGGTTGTGCAGTAATGGTGGCTCTTTGTGGCTGGGTGGTGATGGTGGCTCTTTGTGGCGGGGTGGTGATGGTGGCTCTTTGTGGCGGGGTGGTGATGGTGGCTCTTTGTGGCTGGGTGGTGATGGTGGTTCTTTGTGGCTGGGTGGTGATGGTGGCTCTTTGTGGCGGGGTAGTGATGGTGACTCTTTGTGGCTGGGTGGTGATGGTGACTCTTTAATGGCTGGGTAGTGATGGTGGCTCTTTGTGGCTAGGTGGTGATGGTGGCTCATTGTGGCTGGGTGGTGATGTTGGTTCTTTGTGGCTGGGTAGTGATGGTGGCTCTTTGTGGCTGGGTGGTGATGGTGACTCTTTGTGGCTGGGTAGTGATGGTGGCTCTTTGTGGCTGGGTATTGTTGGTAGCTCTTTGTGGTTGGTCAGTAATGGTGTCTCTTTGTGGCTGGGTGGTGATGGTGGTTCTTTGTGGCTGGGTGGTGATGGTGGCTCTTTGTGGCTGGGTAGTGATGATGACTTTGTGGCTGGGTGGTGATGGTGACTCTTTAATGGCTGGGTAGTGATGGTGGCTCTTTGTGGATGGGTAGTGATGGTGGCTCTTTGTGGCTAGGTGGTGATGGTGGCTCATTGTGGCTGGGTGGTGATGTTGGTTCTTTGTGGCTGGGTAGTGATGGTGGCTCTTTGTGGCTGGGTGGTGATGGTGACTCATTGTGGCTGGGTAGTGATGGTGGCTCTTTGTGGCTGGGTATTGTTGGTGGCTCTTTGTGGTTGGTCAGTAATGGTGTCTCTTTGTGGCTGGGTGGTGATGGTGGTTCTTTGTGGCTGTGTAGTGATGATGGCTGTTTGTGGCTGGGTAATGATGATGGCTCTTTGTGGCTGGGTAGTGATGATGGCTCTTTGTGGCTGGGAGGTGATGGTGGTTTTTTGTGATTGGGTATATTGATGGTGGCTCTTTGTGGCTGGGTGGTGATGGTGGCTCTTTGTGGCTGGGTGGTGATGGTGGCTCTTTGTGGATGGGTGGTGATGGTGACTCTTTGTGGCTAAGTAGTGATGGTGGCTCTTTGTGGCTGGGTGGTGATGGTGGCTCTTTGTGGCTGGGTGGTGATGATGGCTCTAAGGGGCTGGGTAGTGATGGTGGCTATTTGTGGCAGGGTAGTGATGATGGCTCTTTGTGGCTGGGTGATGTTGGTGGCTCTTCGTGGCTGTACATTATTGGTGGCTCTTTGTCGCTGGGTGGTGATGGTGGCTCTTTGTAGCTGGGTTGTGATGGTGGCTCTTTGTATCTGGGTGGTGATGGTGGCGTTTTATTTCTGAGTGGTGATGGTGGCTCTTTGTGGCTGTGTACTGATGATAGTTCTATGTGGCTGTGTAGTGATGGTGGCTCTTTGTGGCTGTGCAGTAATGGTGGCTCTTTGTGGCTGGGTAGTGATGGTGGCTCTTTGTGGCTGGGTGGTGATGGTGGCTCTTTGTGGCTGGGTAGTGATGGTGGTTCTTTGTGGCTGGGTGGTGATGGGGACTCTTTGTGGCTGGGTGGTGATGGGGACTCTTTGTGGCTGGGTAGTGATGGTGGCTGTTTGTGGCGGGGTGGTGATGGTGGCTCTTTGTGGCGGGGTGGTGATGGTGACTCTTTGTGGCTGGGTAGTGATGGTGGCTCTTTGTGGCGGGGTGGTGATGGTGGCTCTTTGTGGCGGGGTGGTGATGGTGGTTCTTTGTGGCTAGGTGGTAATGGTGGTTCTTTGTGGCTGGGTGGTGATGGTGACTGTTTGTGGCTGGGTGGTGATGGTGGCTCTTTGTGGCTGGGTAGTGATGGTGGCTCTTTGTGGCTGGGTAGTGATGGTGACTCTTTGTGGCTGGGTAGTGATGGTGGCTCTTTGTGGCTGGTAAACGATGATGGCTCTTTGTGGCTGGGTAGTGATGATGGCTCTTTGTGGCTGGGTGGTGATGGTTGTTCTTTGTGGCTGACTGGTGATGGTGGCTTTTTGTGGCTGGGTGGTGATGGTGGCTTTTTGTGACTGGGTAGTGAGGGTGGCTCTTTGTTGCTTGGCAGTGATGGTGGCTATTTGTGGCTGGGTAGTGATGGTGGCTCTTTTTAGCTGGGTGGTGATGGTGGCTCTTTGTAGCACAGTGGTGATGGTGGCTCTTTGTGGTTTGGTAGTGATGGGGGCTCTTTGTGGCTGAGTGCTGATAGTGGCTCTTTGTGGCTGGGTAGTGATGGTGGCTCTTTGTGGCTGAACAGTGATGGTGGCTCTTTGTGGCTTGGTAGTGATGGTTGCTCTTTGTGGCCGGGTAGTAATGGTGGCGCTTTGTGGCTGGGTGGTGATGGTGGCTCTTTGTGGCTCTGTGATGATGGTGGCTCTTTGTGGCTGGGTGGTGATGGTGGCTCTTTGTGGCTGGGTGGTGATGGTGGCTCTTTGTGGCTGGGTAGTAATGGTGGATCTTTGTAGCTGGGAGGTGTTGGTGGCTCTTTGTGACGGGGTAGTGATGATGGCTCTTTGTGGCAGGGTGGTGATGGTGGCTCTTTGTGGCTGGGTAGTGGTGGTGGCTCGTTGTGGTTTGGTGGTGATGGTGGCTCTTTGTGGCTAGGTAGTGATGATGGCTTTTTGTGGCTGGGTAGTGATGGTGGCTCTTTGTGGCTGGGTGGTGATGGTGGCTCTTTGTAGCTGGGTAGTGTCGATGGCTCTTTGTTGCTGTGAGGTGTTGGTGGCTCTTTGTGACTGGGTGGTGGTGTTGGCTCTTTGTGGCTGGGTAGTGATGGTGACTCTTAGTGGCTGGGTAGTGATGGTGACTCTTAGTGACTGGGTAGTGAATGTGGCTTATTGTGGCTGTGGTGATGGTGGCTCATTTTGGCTGGGTAGTAATGGTGGCTCTTTGTGGCTGAGTATTGATGGTGGCCCTTTGTGGCTAGGTGGTGATGGTGGCTCTTTGTGGCTGGGTAGTGATGGTAGCTCTCTGTGGCTGGACAGTGATGGTGGTTCTTTGTGGCTGGGTAGTGATGGTGGCTCATTGTGGCAGGGTAGTGATGGTGGCTCTATGTGGCTGGGTAGTGATGGTGACTCTTTGTGGTTGGTTGGTAATGGTGGCTCTTTGTGGCTGGGTAGTGATGGTGGCTCTTTGTAGCTGGGCGGGGATGGTGGCTCTTTGTGGCTGGGCAGTGATGGTGGCTCTTTGTGGCTGGGTGGTGATGGTGGCTCTTTGTGGCTGGGTGGTGATGGTGGCTCTTTGTGGCTGGGTAGTGTTGGTACCTCTTTGTAACTGGGTGGTGATGGTGGCTCTTTGTGGCTGGGTAGTGATGGTGGCTTTTTTTGGCTGAGTGGTGATGGTGGCTCTTTGTGGCTGGGTGGTGATGATGATCCTTTGTGGCGGGGTGGTGATGGTGGCTCTTTGTGGCGGAGTGGTGATGGTGGCTCTTTGTGACTGGGTAGTGATGGTTGCTCTTTGTGGCAGGGTAGTGATGGTGGCTCTTTGTGGCTGGGTGGTGATGGTGGCTCTTTGTGGCTGGGTAGTGATGGTGGTTCTTTGAGGCTGGGTGGTGATGGTGGCTCTTTGTGGCTGGGTAGTGTTGGTACCTCTTTGTAACTGGGTGGTGATGGTGGCTCTTTGTGGCTGGGTAGTGATGGTGGCTTTTTTTGGCTGAGTGGTGATGGTGGCTCTTTGTGGCTGGGTGGTGATGATGATTCTTTGTGGCGGGGTGGTGATGGTGGCTCTTTGTGGCGGAGTGGTGATGGTGGCTCTTTGTGACTGGGTAGTGATGGTTGCTCTTTGTGGCTGGGTAGTGATGGTGGCTCTTTGTGGCTGGGTGGTGATGGTGGCTCTTTGTGGCAGGGTAGTGATGGTGGTTCTTTGAGGCTGGGTAGTGATGGTGGCTCTTTGTGGGTGGGCGGCGAAGCTGTTGGTTTTTGTTGCACTTCATGTGTCGCCCTGCTACAATGTTGCACTTCCTGTGTCAGCCTGCTAGAATGTTGCACTTCATGTGTCAGCCTGCTACAATTATTTTTTTTATTTTTATTTTTTTCTGTATTCCAACTATTCCCGCTCGAGCATAGGCTGATAGCCTTTACACTCTACCGCTGAACACTGTGAGGCCGGTGAGGTTTTGTTCCAGTTTAGGGAGGGAGACATGCGAAGCACCCCGGCTCGAAGCTATCCCATCTCTGAAGCCTCATCGCCTCGCCTCTGTGCTTCACAGTCTCAACCCCCACACTCGGACCCTCACTCTCAGAACGCCACCTATTGAGCAATTAACTCACTAGGCATTGCCCCCCCTGTAGCATATTTTTGAATATGGTAATATTCATCTATCTATCTATCGATTGCATGACGCCGTGATCCCCGAAGAGGTGGCCACGAACGAACCGCCCCCCATGCACCTCTGTCCCCAGTCAGTCAACGCCCCTCCCCCCATCCAGCACCGCCTTTGGTCATATTTTTTTTTTTTTTTTTTTTTTTTTTTATAAAAGAGACAATGAACGGAGGAAGGAAAAACACAGATAAAACAAAAAGGTCCATGTGCCTAAAGGCATCCTCCATTCATAAAATGTTTGTAACAACTGGATTTAAACATTTGTAGATTATAAGTTTGTGGAAAACAATTCGAGGGAAGTGAATTCCAAAGAGTAGTAGCTCTGGGGATAAATGAATTCTGATAAGCAGAAGTCCTGCATTGTGGAGGAGAAAGTGTAAATTCATGGGCGCTCTCAGCTGCCCTAGTTCTACGGGGAAAGATGTGGAGAGGCGGCACAATTGAAGCAAGTTCCTCGGAACAATTGCTGTGAAAATATCTGTAGAATAATGCAAGGGATGCAACGTTTCTTCGTATGGATAATGTAGGAAGGTCCTGTGTGATTGCAGGGTTATTGATTAATCTAATAGCTTTATTTTGAATTTTGTCCAACTGCCTCAATGCAACCACTCCACTTCCACTCCACAGAGGTGAACAGTAATCCATCTGAGAACGCACATGACTTTTATATATCACGGCCAACTGCTCGTCAGTGAAGAATTCTCGAACTCTGTACAGGAGTCCCAGTTTTTTAGAGGCATTCTTAGCAATGCTTCTAACATAATGTGTCCAGCTCAAGTTAGTAGTTAATGTTACACCGAGAATGTCAATACTAGGGGAAGTGGGAATATTTACATCATTAAAAAATATATAGGATTCTGTCGGTTAGAAAATTGAATGTACTTGGTTTTCTGTGCATTAAAGGAAACTCGATTCTTTTGTCCCCATCCATTAATTCTAGAAAGGTCCTGGTTCAGAGAAATTGCAGTGTTTATTTTTGAATTTATAAGATCGGGTTGGGTGAAAGAATTGGTATATGTGAAGGAACTGTGGAGTGTTGAGTCATCTGCGTAGGAATGTATTGGATTATGAGTGGTAGATATGAGATCATTGATATGAATGAGGAACAGAATTGGGGCCAAAACTGATCCCTGGGGAACACCAGCATTTATTGAGTGAAATTGAGAATAAAGGCCATCTACCATTACACATATTTTTCTGTTATGAAGATAAGAAGAAATTAGTGGAACTAATGATGCAAGGCCGTAGTGTGACATCTTCGACAATAAGGATTGATGCCAGACTCTATCAAATGCCTTTGATATATCCAGTGCTATTGTATGTGTTTCACCATGTTGGTCTGTAGCTTGGTTGATTTGATTTGATCCATCCTTCCACAGCTCTTTTGGTCTACCTCTCCCTCTCTGTCCCTCTACCTCGCTCTCGTACACCCTCTTAGTAATTCTCTCGCTTTCCATATGTTCCATATGGCCGAACCATCTCAAGTTGTTCCTTTTCACAATTTCCAGCACATCTACCTCCACACCACACCTCTTTCTTACTTCCTCATTAGTCTGTCTATCCCTCCATGTAACTCCGCACACACTTCTTAAGTAATTCATTTCCACTGCTCTCACTCTTGGTCTGAGTCTCTCAACCAGCGTCCATGCTTCGCTTCCGTAAGTCAGCGTCGGGATTAGCACACTGTCATGCAAGGACTTCTTCACTTCCATACTAACCACCCTATTTCTTGTTACTGCTTTCGGCGTTCCTACAACCCTCTTCCCCTGTTGTACCCTCTCCCGCACTTCTTCATCCATAGTCCCATATTTACTCAACACCCTGCCCAGATACTTAAAATAGTTGACGATCTCCATAGCCTGACCGTTCAACTTCACCTCACACTTACTTCACCCCTTTCATAGACCATAACCTTGCTCTTCCCCGCATTCACCTTCAAATTCCGTTTTTCGCACATTGTTCCAAACTCATTTACCAGGCCCTGTAACTCTCATTCATTATCACTCATCAGAACTGTATCATCCGCAAACAGCAGTATAGGTAGCTTCCACTCAATTCCCTCCCTTTTCAGCGATATACCAACATCCACTGCTCTTGATAGTATTTCTTTCATAACTCAATCCATATATACAGTAAACAACCACGGGGACATCACACACCCCTGTTTCAAACCAACATTCAGGTCAAAGAACTCGCTCTGCTCACTCTCCACACATACTGCCGCCTTTGCACCCTCATACATGCTCTTCACTGCTTTCAGCAACTTGCCATCTACTCCGTATATTCTAAGTACTTTCCACAAACCTTCTCTATCCACTCTGTCATAGGTCTTCTCCAAGTCCATAAAGGCAACATGCACCTTTTGTTTCTTCTCCAAATATTTCTCCACGACACAATTCAGGGTAAAAATCTGATCTACACATCCTCTTCCCTTCCTAAAACCTCCCTGCTCGTCGCCTATCCATTTCTCCGTTCTCACTCTCACTCTCTCAATCACTACCCTACTGTATACCTTCCCTACTATGCTTAGAAGACATTTTCCTCGGTGGTTACCACACACTCCTCTTTCCCCTTTGCCCTTATATAGGGGGACTATTATGCCAGTCTTCCAGTCATCGGGTGCACACTCCTTCGCCCATGCTAGTTTGCACAGTTTCCATACCCATTCGATCACTATCTCACCCCAATACCTCAACATTTCCCCACACACTCCATCTGTTCCTGGTGCTTTCCCCAACTTCACTCTTTTCATGGCTTCCCACACTTCTGACCTCCTGATCCCCACCTCCTCCTCCACTACTTCTCTTCTTCTCCCTCCCATACCATATCCAGCTATGTTTGCTGGCTCTTCATTCCTTACATTTAGCAACTCATTGAAGTACTCCCTCCATCTTTCGACTCTCTCTTGCTTCTCGGCTAGCATTTTCCCATTCTTATCTTTCACACCCTTACTGTTTCCCTTGTGTGACGCACCCAGTGCGTGGCAACTTAACCTGATTGTACTCCTTGGTACTCCACTGTGCCGCCGCGGTGCGGTGCCGCGGTGCCGCTGTGCCGCTGTGCCGTGCTGGCTGCTTATATTGAGTGTGACAACGTATAACTATGTTCTTTGTATCTCTGCAAAGGTCTCGTCATGTGCTAACCAGTGGTGGGTTTTGTTTTAAGCCATGTCGAGACCTTCCATTTAATATGTAGTATCAATAGAGAAGTTGATAGATAAGACAATAGGAATTCAGAGAGAGAGAGTGAGTTAGACTTCAGAGCGAGAGGGTAGCAATGCGCCGCGCTGCCGGGGGGGTGGTTGCCAGACGTATGGACCGGTTGGCAGCCCTGCGCTTATAGCTAGGTGCGACAGGGTTGGTAGTCCATTGCCGCCTGCATATGCTGCCTGGGTTGCCCATGTTGTCGTACTGCACATTGCCTGGAGGCTCGCTGTGTGTTCCATGATCAGGTTGCCTAGAACCTTTGAGATTCTAACATCCCTTGCCCTCTCTCCCAATTTCTCACGGTTGCACTCTTTCTCTCTGACGACATTACTCTCATTTCATTCTTCTCTCTATTTAAATGCATACCCTTCCCTTGAGGTCCTAAAGGAGTTTCAGCACTCACCTCTCGTATTACTCTTAGGACAAGCATATATTTACATGTATTAGATTTAAGGGGTTAATGTGAACAGCGATCTTCTTGATGAGGATAGTTGGTGAACGTTCTACATGTTCACGAGTTATATGCCCAGCTCATCATCCAATTTGTGACTAGACTAGTGCCATGTGTAAGAGCCCGACCATGCCCAGGAGTTGTCTGTAGAGGGGCGAGGACTTAGCCTTGATTTGCCTACCGAGCCAGGAGCGAGTGCAGTACCAGAGACTACAGCTCGCTCGTAGTGCCGGTATAGTAGAGTAACGTAATTTATCTGTCCTTGTGTTCTCTACAGTCTTTTCCTGGGTTCTCGCTTTCGGTGCTGGGACTCGTTGTTCCTGTGACTTGGCCTGCTAGCTAGAACACATGGGGATGATGAGTGGGTGATATCTTTATTTTACTATGCATTGCAGCTCTCTTTAAGTTTATGTATATAACACTTTACAATACACATTACTCACACACAAGACAACACTATTAATACTTTCATGTATCAATTAACTGCACTGTCGTTTTGCTGCTGTTTCCGGAGTTCTATTGCGTTGGGCGCATACGGACTCAGAGGGGAGACAGAGTGAGAGAAGCGAAGTAGCCTATGCGGTAGTAGGCTACCGGCGCAGTACTGTTGCCTGCAACCTTTTAGTTATTCCAAGTATAGATTCATTCTTATAATAAGTGACTACTATTTATGTTCCTTCCATGTGTATTATTAGGTATCTACTGGATCATGAACATCTTGTATGCTACATGCTAGTGCATGTTAGTAGGGGACAGTTATTCTAGTGCACGCGCTTTCAAGTAGGCGTGTACATTTGTCATTTAGCATTTCACTGTCATACCTTTAGCCTGCTTCTATTCTACATTATTAGAGGCTTAATATTAACGTAGTTTCTTGAGTATTGCATTTCTTTAGTAATAACGTAACCTATAAATGTCTGAGGGAGTTTAGCCTCATAGCCTACCCCTGTTGTACACTTTCGCCGAGTTAAGGTACCTCGTTACCATAGACGATAACTCTGTAGGGCGTTGGTGCTTTTGTTGTCTGGAGCATATAGTATTTGGGACTGGAATCGAGCGTGTCGTTGTCACATAAGCCATTTCTGTCCTGCGATCGAGAATCCCGAATATGTATTGCCGATCCAGCCGTAACAAAATGGCGACCTTGCACAAGATTCAGTAGTATCCTATCACATGTTTTTTGGAGAACTATTCTATGCTACCTAGTAGAGCTGGCTAGAATTTTCTTGCATATTGGAGGAATTTTTATTGTGTCATTATTGTATTGGTGGACTTGCAGATTGTTTCGTTGGGGGTGTCTAGAGTAGAGTCATTCAAGCATCTTTAACATTTTGTGAGTCGAGACTGCAATTAGTAATAAGCACTTCTTTTTTTTTATGAACAGCAATTGTATAACCAGCACTATGTCTAATGACTCATCATTTACGGGGGAGGATAACACGGTACAGCCTAGTAACCAGCAAGTACAACAGATGTTTAGGGAGGGGAGTGTTATAAGTGGAGAGAGGGATGCCCGGGCATTTTTGCAGACACCTTTGACCGAACAGCGCCTGCAGGCTATTGATTGTTACGGTCTTCGCTGTTTAGCCACGGTTTTGGGGCGGGACTGTCCTGACAGTTGGCCCAAGAAGAATTTGGTGGCATGTTTGTTGGGTGATGGCGATGGGGCGGTGGGTGGAGTGGGGTCTTGGGGGGTTCCCTCCAAGCCTCCATTCCACTCTACCCCTGAGCTGGGCCCTCAGCCAGCGAGTCTTAGCACGATGCAGCAGGAGGGTTCTCAAGGGCAAGCTGGCTTACCCGTAAACACGTCTCGGTGTGGATCCCCCATTTTGTGCTCTCCCCCCCCAGGCCTGTCTCCTGAGATGTTATTTCAGCTAGAACTAGCTAAGTTTAAGCTGCAGGAGACTCAGATACAACAGGCTAGTATAGAACGCATAGAGGTTGCTAGAATCCAAGCCAATCAGGATGCAACCAGGTACCAGGCTGAAATGGATGTCGAGAAGTCTAGAGTAGAGACCACGGGGCGTCATCTCGGTGGTGGGCACCGGGTTACAGACTCACTTTCGCATTTAATTAAGTTAGTACCCGCATTTGATGAGACAGCAGTGACTGAGTTTTTTGCTCGTTTCGAAAAGAAGTGTCGTGAGTATGACTGGCCGGAGGTTAAATGGGCAGCATTAGTTTCATCACGTCTAGTGGGTAAGGG